>JANHGB010047243.1:14300-130547 GCA_026283785.1 Coracopsis vasa
AGAACTCTATCAGATTAAGTCAAGCATGTGGGGCCTACAGAGAAATCATGCATCTTGCAATAGTACCAGCAAAACAGCTTACTTTGAAGGCTAAATTGCTAAATATATCCAGAGACTTCTTTGAGCTGAAAGCAGCTGTCTTCTGCTTGTTTTCAGTTGTTAGACTCCTGATGTCCCAAATAACACAGTCTCATAAAGGGTCGAAGTTGATGCAATCAGGATAATAAAATCACTCTGACAAGGCTGCAGTTTGTACTTTATAATTAGGAGTCTGCTGTCTCAGGTTAAGATACTGTAAAGTTCGAATGAATTGTTAAGCTATTCAAAGCACTGTGCTGCTACTGAACCAAGAAAATATTATGTTCTAAAAATATCTTCATGTAAACATGTCAGAAATGAAAGGATGGGAAATCCAGAGAAAAGCCCTCTAGAGTTGTGTTTTCTGCACATGAAAATGGTAAGACTTGGCAATTTTTCATTTGAGACTGACAAGGAATTATTATTATTAAAAATAAAGTGAGCCAGAGCCTCAATCAGCATGGATTTCAACTATGCTGGGGTAATTTTTACAAATCAAAGATCATGTGGTCTGTACTTTTAAAGTGACAAGAACTTCCTCTGACCAAACTATTTTATATTAAATATAAATAAATAGATTCTTTGTGACTTCTGATTGGGAGGGCAAATCAATACAGAGTTACGATTTTGGATTGAAGTTCTGATTCTTGTAACACAGATATTAACATCTGTCTTTGTGACCTGCTTGCATACATCCAGCTAAGCTGCCCTTTTCCATGTCACTGTTTTCAATCTAGAAGGCATTGCATTTTTCCAAAGATGTGAATTCGTTGTGCAGCTCCAAATGATTGCTCAGCCCCCAGTCACAGTTGCCTACAAGAGTATTAATTTTTTATACCTCTCCTCCCTACAGTGAGAAAATAAAAATGTTTTCATAATTCCCTGCTATGAGGGCCAAAAACCTGAAGTAACATCATAACTGAAGAAAAAACTTGTTAAAGACTCGTCTGAATTATTGTGTGTACTAATATTACATTGAGCAGACTTTGGGAATTTTCTAGTCTGAAAAAGCTCGATACCAGAACTAAATCCTGTGCAATTCTATGGCACTTTGAGTGTGCTCCTGAAAAAGCAGATTCCAGAATTAGAGTTGGTTTTGCTTTTTTACTTTGATCTGGGTTGGAAGAATATCTTATATGCTACAGTATCTGAAGATGTTTACTTTTCATGTGTATAGAAATGTAACAGTTTGGTCATTTTAAAATACTTCATATTTATTATAAATTGTGAATATAATATGTGAATCAGTACAATATGTGAATCAGATGCATATCTAAGGCACCTAAATTTCAAATTTATCCAGCACCTCACTCACTCCCCTAGCTGAGGATGTGAACTGCATTCGAATTTTATATCCATTATTGCCAGCTATCAAAATATAAAAATCCAGAATGACCTCCCAAAAGAATGTGAAGCTGGTGTAGAAATCATGATGTTTTTTAAAGCCCATCTTAAATATTGTTTTGGTTTTTTAATAATACGGTAACTCTACTGAATCTTTCAGGGTTCTTTTTTTCAAACTGTTCTTGGCAAACAGGATAGTTAGAAATGCTCATATTACTAAAATAAAATAAAGAATTTTTTTTCTTTTAAAACTATAGATGTTAATAACAGCATCAAAGATGCTGTGATTCCTGATGAAATCTGAAAAATTGGCTACACTGTCTTAGCTGTCCACAGTGGGAAGGCTTGCAACACTGACTTCTACTTGGTGTCAATATTTATTACTCCTTAGAGCAGTGGCCTGGAATTCGGGACCTGATTTGTAATTAACAGTGAAGCTTAGTGTTTTGAGTGGTTTAGGAACTGTTATGTGTCAATTTTCTGTACAGAGCTGTCTAAGGTATGCTGAATGTGCAGATTTCTTTCAAGGTAATTAGCCCACTGCTTTCTTTTTGCTGACGCACCCAGGCTCTTCCTTTGCCACTGCATACTGTGTGTTCACAGCTGGTAAGTGAGAACCTTTCCTCTGAAAATTTCTTTTTTTAATATCAGTTAGCAGGGGAGCTTTTCAGGGCCACTAAAATATGCATTTGTAGAGGCCTATTCATCTCTCAGTAACCTGAAAAAAATTTTTCCAAAGTTAGCCATAAACATTCAGCTCCCAGGTGGAACCCATGGGACATGTTCAGTTGTCTGGAAATTCACTTTCAAAATTAGCATGTCTGCATTGTAAGATACTATGTGTGGTTTCTCCCTTGCCTTAGAAGGAATGAAAGCATAGACTAAAAGGGCTGAATCTTACTATGCTGCACAGAATTGCCTCCAAAAGGGCAGGACTGGTTAAAATGTTGGTTTCACCTTTGCAGCACCTTTGTTTTTCAGGGGGATTCTTCCAAAGTAACAGATTTTCCTGCTGAGTCAGCCCAAATGCTTCTGGCCACGGCCTATGGAGAGAAACACCTCAAGATATCCCCTGAATGAAAGTCCCAGATGCAAAAGTCAGAACTTTTCTATATAATTATCTGATATATTAAACAGGCTTCATATCAATTCCAGACTCCCATGGAAGGCTTATATTTTATCTGTCATGCTGTAGTTATAAACCAATGAGAAATGTCCAACAGCTTGTACATTTTGGCTAAGGCAAATAAATTAACTAAAAATGTACTACACCAAAATATTTTTATAAGGCTTGTTTCAAAATTACGAGGAAACACTAGAAATTAAGAGCTCATAGTTTGATGTTAAGGCCATGGACAAGCCACTGAATTGCTCTCCGATTTAGAAAGTCCCCATCTATGTAATATTTCCAAAGGTTTCATAAAGGTATTAGTCATTATAATTTTGAGATGGTACAGAAATAATCATGTTTATTACCAATATTATTTGCATATATTACTAGCTCTAGGCTTAACTGAGCCTTCGTACGCAATGCATAGTCCTTCACTGCCACAGAATTTACAGTCTTAACAGGGATAGAAAGAAACAAGAAAGGCAATAGCAAGTCCTATAGCAATTATTCCACATATAGGGAGCAGAGAAATTATATGCAAATGCCATGGAATAGCACCAGACATATGTGAGACCCCATCTGGAGTATTACATTCAGCTCTGGGGCCCCCAGTGTATGAAGGATGCGGACCTGCTTGACTGAGTTCAAAGGAGGGCCACAAAGATGATCAGAGGGCTGGAGCATGCCTGCTATGAAGACAGGCTGAGAGAGCTGGCCGTGTTCAGCCTGGAGAAGAAAAAGCTTCAGAGAGACCTTATAGCAGCCTTCCAGTACCTAAAGGGGGCCTACAAGAAAACTGGAGAGGGACTTTTCACAAGGGCATGTAGTGATAGAACAAGGGGGAATGGCTTTAAACTGAAAGAGGGTAGATTTATATCAGATATTAGGAAAAAAATCTTCACTGTGAGGGTGGTGAGCCACTGGCAGAGGTTGACCAGAGAAGCTGTGGATGCCCCATCCCTGGCAGTGTTCAAGGCCAAGCTGGTTGGAAATTTGAGCAATCTGGTCTAGTGGGAGGTGTTCCTGCCCATGGCAGGGGGACTTGAACTAGATGATCTTTAAGGTTCCTCCCACCACAAAGCATTTTAAGATATGAAGCATCTGTGGGTTGAGCATCATCAGATGAAATCGCTGTCCAGTGTTTAAGCTTAAATCTCATTAAAATAAAACTTTCCCACCATTTGGGCTCTTAGCTTTTACTCCTATGCTGGCTACGTATAATGTATCACTGACAAATGCCACAGGTTTAATGGCTTGGTGACTACAATGGCAATGGTGAGGATACAGTGTTTACCAAAGCCAAGTTCCCCTGATAAGGAGTGAGACTCCACTCACCTGAAGACTTTTCCTGTGCTCATATCATCTCTGTGCCCCCTTTCCCAAATGTCTTCCCTGCAGGGACTTAACAGGCATCTGTGCTTTCACTCTTGAGATGGTCAATCCAGTTCCTAATTGACCAGAACAGCCAGTCTGAACTTGTGTCTACATCTTACAAATGAGTCCCTATGGCTACTGGAACCCATCACACAGGCCTAGATGAAGGATTAAGAAAGAGGTGAACAAACATCTTCTGTACATCACACAGAGCACTGCTGTGATTTGTATAATCTATTAGGTGTGTATGGAGTTGTATCAGTGGAAACCTATTGTTCATTATCAATATGCTCTGGTCCTGGAGGAGAAGAGGTATGAAGAGGAAGTGGAAACAGGATGGGAAAAATACCCAGATGGGAAATGCATCTCTCATGGGAAAATGCTTTTCAGTCATCCAAGCAACAACCTAGCCCACAGAAAAAAGATTGCTCTTTCCAGCTGTTATGCCAAAAGAAAAAATAAATTTTAAAAGGACAAATACATAAGTTGAGCATATTTTTATCACAACCTTTCTCACAAATTACTTACCACACTTATGTTTCTTATGAGGAGCCATTTTAATATTTAAACAGTCATACACTTCTCCAAAAAGTGTTTTCTGAAAAACTGAAACCATTATTATGTTAAACTCCCACACAGTTTGTTTTAAAAATATCTTTAAATACTATTAAAGAACAATCATTATGTAGGTTTATATCTTATGAGTGGGAAGCAGAAACCATCAGTGAATCATATTATTCCTCCAAATGTAACGACAACATGATCAACTACCACAATAACAAAAAAGTTTATGCTCACTGTACATCTATTTTGCAGACAGTTTCCTGCCTTGAAATCTGCATAATAGGTAAGCTGTGGCAAGTGTAATATGCTATTTAATTTTCATCCTCTATGGATAGCCTGGCATGTTTGGTCTGTTGCATTGCTCCTCCTTTAGGTATGGTTCCTTGTTGACGTGTATAGCATCCCTGAATAAGCAAATAATGCTTCTGCAAAATCTAGAATCTGCTTCTGAAAAATATTGCCAGATAGACAAAGCTAGATATTTAAATTATTTTACTGTCATCCATTATGTTTTAGGATTTTCTCTAAGTTAAAAACAATGATTTTGATTGCAGAAAATGTTTTCTGTTATATGCTGCTTTGCAGAGGGAAGTGACAACAGGATGTTACTGAGGGAAGAGAAAGATTGCAAGAGATAAGGAAAAAACACCATGGAGATCAATATTTAATCTATAATTATGGTGTACAGTATGTACTGTGCATTTTTTAAATTTAACTTGGCTTTTACTATTACTCAGTAGGAGGGGAACAGATACTGAGAACCCTGGATAGCAACCATAAGAAACCTGTTTAAATACACATATTTTCAGATCTATGAGTACAAGAAGGAACTGGTTGTAGTCTCTCTGATCTTTTTTCATGTTGGAAAATCTGAGAGCTTTACCTGGGAGATTTAATTTCAGGTAAAAGAATTTGTAAAATAACTTCAAAAGTTTATGCTGCATAGTATTGTGATATATATGAAAAAAAAAATGTTTGTGTCACCCTATTTTTGAATAAAGAAACAATGTGCAGATCACTTTTCACAGTGGAAATTCTGATGGTAAAAAGAGTTATAAATAAATACCAAGTCAGGCCCCTGCGTGGGAAAGCCCCCATCCTCTATGGGTTTCAGTCAGGAAGCGTGAAGGTAGAACAGACTAATTCTGCTCAGTGTTAGAAGAAATTACAGTATTCCTGGTAGCTCATATTCATCATGAGTTCAACAGTGCTGTGAATGTATGCATATACTTGTCTCTCTGTGTCTGTCCTCTTATACGGGCATTTATATGCCACTTCCAGCTTTTTCTGAAGGCCTTTGAAGTTAGCTGGCCAGAAAAGCTTAGGCACCAGGGGGAGGAAAATTATTTTAAGATTTTTAAAATTACATTATCAGGTATCATCTGCTTGCTAATGAAGCTTCAAAGTTATTTTCAAGGCAGAACTCTGCAGATTGCTCCAGAGAAAGAGTCCAATGGTCTATCTAAAAATCTCATTCCATCATTAATGAGTGCTTAACCCCAGCATATTTGAACTTGGACTACATGACCAGTAGTCAATTTTCACTAACAAGTTTTTTTTGATCCTGAAAATCTGTAGCCGTGTCATCAGCTCCTTCTTAATTATACCGTATTCTTTACATCTGTCCTGCTAAATAACTCTAATTGAAATAGCACCGGCATGAATTTTTGTAATGTTCCCCCCAAGACATCCCGAAAGTGAATCACACGAGAAAACAGACTGAAGTCACAGCTGGAAGCACGTCAAGGATCATTTCCATTTTTACATGATTAATTTGAATTTAATATCTTAAATCAAAACCTGATTAATTTAAATAAAATTTTGATGGTGCCCTGCTTCTAATATACATTGCAGTAATTAGATTCAGCTTAATGTGATTTTTTTACATAATTAAAAAAAAGAGTAAGTCAAGTGTAACAATGCCGAGTTGGTACAAATCTGTCCATATATATACATACACAGACACACACACATGGGATTTAGTGGAGACATTGCTCAGGTACAGGAAAGATCACAGCTGGATGGCTGTACTATAGCTCACTTTATGGCATATGTAGAATATTTCATTTCTATTTCACTCCAATGTGAATAGCTGTTTCTTAAGGAAAAAAAAAGACAGAAAAAGGGCCATTGAAATCAGATCAGTGAGTAAGTAAAAATATTACCAGTGAAATAGCCTGGGTCAATTCATCATTCCTAGTTCCTCTCACTTTTTAACCAACTTTTCTTCAGGAATTACCTCTGTCTATCCTCTAAGTGAAGAGTGTAATAGCAGCTCATGGGCTGCTCTTTTCCACAAGACTAAGAAAAATTCTTTATAAAAGAAATTGTTACTGCATTTTAATAGGTGCTGGCCCTGCCTGTTTCTTAATTTATAAAATGCTCCTATGCATTATGAAAGTAATAGAGTGAGCAAACAGCAGTTCATATGTGTTAGGATCAGATGAAGCCTGCCAACAAGACATACCTGACCCTTTACTGGTGCTTGTTGCGATTGGTGCCTGTGACTGAAAATGGCCAGTGCTAGTGAATAGAACTTTGCAAGTGCATTGCAGGTGACACTCACAGAAAAAAATTCAGCATTCAGAAGTTTCCAGCTAAGCAATGGGTTCACCAGCAGCTGTAGATGGAGTTTCAGTGAAGGCATGCAAGAAAATGATGCAGGTAAGCCAAAATCCTCAGAAATCCATAGATGGAGTAGAATTTTTTTTGTTTTGTGAACTTGGGCCTCTGTTTGAAGATTTACGTAAAAATAATTTTTTGCTTAAGACTAAAATATCAAATTTGTTACTGTAATTATGACTCTTTTAGGTAAAAAATAAAATAATACAATAACAATGTTACCTTTAAACAGAGAAAAGAAAGGTAGGCATATCCTTGTTCTAAGTGACCAAATTGCTCATGAAATTATGCGTTACAAATTAGATCTTTCTTCAACAAAACAGTGAAACATCAACCTGAATTTTCAGCATGGGGTGATTCCAGAGCACATCAAGGCCCTTGACTTCAGTGGACCTCTCCACCAGCTTTAAAACACTGCATGTACTAATAGTAAATCACTGTTAAACAGAAAAGAGTGATGGAGAGTGAAAAGCTCCTTTCTTGCCAGGGGCTAACAGCTTTCAGGGAGGTGCATGCACTGTTCATCCTTTTATGAAGGCAAGTAAAATCATTCAGGTGCATTTGATAGCATCCAGCTATCCAAAAGCCTTTACACTATGTTATAAATATTGTGTAATGGCACACAGTTAATATTTAATTTTAATATTTCTTTGAAAGAAAATTCCTCCTTGTTGGTGAAGCTAGTGGATCTTTGCTGGCAACTCATATATATCAGATGATCTGGACATCCTCCCTGTCTTAAAAAAAACCCCCACAGAACAAAACAACAACAACAACAACAAAAAATCACAACAGGTAACAGAATCAAAAAGCAGACAGAGAGAAGGAAGTAAAAATGATTTACTGACAAAGTCAGGATCCAAATTTAGCTGCTGCAAAAATGCTACATATAGTAATTTACAACAGCTATGTATTTTTGAAGTTCTGAGCTATCATCTCTTCACATTATTGAACTTAAATAATGAAATCAGATCAGCAAATAAGTAAAAATACTGCCAATGCAATAACCTGAGTCAACTCATCATTTCTACCTCCTCCCACTTTTTAATCAACTTTTCAACCAACTTTTCTTCAGGAATTACATCTGTGTATCCTATAAGTGAAGTGTAATATTTATAGCAGCTCATGGGCTGCTGAGAATTCTCATTCTTATGTGGTATTGGATCCTTACAAAGTCACTGTCACAAGAAGGGCTCCTATGCTATCATACTTGGTCTCCTCAAATTTACCAGCATATTACCTGTGGATCACTGGAAATGTGTAGGCACAAATTAAGTTTCTTCAGTTTGACCAATCAGCCCTCCAAGAGTGTTCTGTGGAGTATGTAGACAGAAGAGAGTGAAGCTGAATACCTATTCCAAGGAACTTGTTTATTTTTCATCATGGACAAATAATAATAATAAAATGCCACTTTTTATCTTTCAGCAAAAACTTTTGATGACAACCAACTTTTGTCTTTTTTTTTCTCCTTCTAAATTTAGGCTTCTCTCAATATCAACTACAATATAGTTCAAAAATAACAGCATAGTTGCTATCTGGGGAGAAGCTACTTTACCGCTTTTATTCTTATTCCAAAGTTAAAGTCAAAACAAAATTAATCGGGAAGGGTTATCTATAATGTATCACCATTCATTTCAGAAATAAAAATATCTTTGCCAGAAGCAGAAGGAAAGTCCTTTCAAGCAGTTGCATTAGACTGTAGACTCCAAGGGGAAGATTACAGATCTTCCATATTCAGCAACATGAATCAAAACTCTTAGGAACTAGTCTAACTTTCTTTTTTTTTTTTTTTTTTTTTATATAGCAAGGCAGCAGGGATTGCTTTTTGTATAGGGTATAATTTAGATGGCTAATTTAAAGTAAGCAGTGGTGAGCTGCTTCCTTGGTAAAATATTACCAAGACAATCTTATCTGAGTTTACAGAGTTATTTTCAATTTGTAAATGCTGTATTCATTTCTACCAGATAAAATGCCTTTAAAAATTCCAGACTCAGGCATGACTGGGTTGCTGTTGCAACTGCTCTGCACTGTTTCACCCCACAAAAGTGCCTTCCACCCCACTTATATATATAAACTTTCTCTCCCTATGAATAGTTTTGCTATTTAAAAAAACTTAATCCGTTTTATGGTAAATAAATTTAATTATATGCTGAATCCTGATATCTTTGTGTTGATGTCATCCTGCCAGTTACCTGCTCTGCAAGACAATCTCCCTCATTAGAGCCTACACCTTTTAGAATCTTACCTTAGCAAATTTATTTCTTGCTTGTAACATGAAGAAAATCCTGGGCTTTTTTTCACCATTATAACAGATGTAAATTAATGTTTTGCCATTGTTTGTTGCTGTAATCATAGAGGCAACTATATATTCCTAACAGCTATCTTATTTCCAATTTGCAAAGCATACTGTGCTTAATCCCATGAGGCAGCCTGTGGTTCTAGATACGAATTTTAAAAGGTAATTAGACCAGTGTGAGGGTTTGTCCCTGAGATAGTAAAGGGAGGCTCCTGCTAGGTCCAGAGGGGTCTTTAAAAGGTCCCAGGCTGGTCACAGTTCTCATCCTAGTTTATTGCATGTCTCCATCTTGTGAAACAGCTTATTTGTTCATGTAAATTTAAATCATATTGATGCTAGTAGAAGGGCTTTTGTTGTTCCTTTTTTTTTTTTTTTTTTTTCTTTTAATCTAGAAAGGTCACAGAGTTGTTTTTCAGTGACTGGCAACAAGCTATTTTTTTTCCCAATGATCTCTGCATTTTTACAGTCAAATAGATAGTAAAAGAGACATATTGATAAAGTTTTAATGCATCTCTGGTGGGTGGCAGTAATTTTAAATATCATACAATCATCATTAAGTCATCTATGTAAATGAAAGGTACTTGGCAACCCTTTGTATGGCAAGAAATAGCTCTGGTTTCTCTGCATTTTTGCTTTCTTTGTCTCTTCTTTTTTCCCTTTTGCTGGCTGTAACATAGAGCACATTGTACAGATGAACTATTTCCTTTAAGGTTTTGTGAAGACTTTCTGTAGAATCACACACCTATGTAAGACAGTGTGTGATGAGTAACTAGTGATGGGACAAGGTTAAAATTTCATGAAAAATTACCAAAGGAATTTCCATAAGCCAAAATTAATGTGGTTTATTGGTGAGTTAAAAAAAAATGGTGAGAGATATGGATTTATGTGGGTTTGGATTTGGTGAGTTGTTACCCCATCAGCAGTCTCCTGTTTGAAATCTAGATCCATATCTGAGTTTTGAGGCTTCAGCCTAGACCTAGTTTACATCATGTGAATCTCAGTTTGAGTTGATGGATGTTTTCAAGTGAGACCGTGAATCTCTCCTCAAAGTGAAGAGAGGGTAGGGATCTGATCACTCACCCAGGATTTACTTTCAAAAATTGATGTGTTAGACTGAACACTTTCTGAGCAGGAAAAATGGAGGCAGTCTGAGCTAAACTGTTCATGTTTGCCCAGATGTCTGACAATATTTAAGGGCCAGATTCTGCCCTCAAGCTGCTTTTGTAGAAAGTGTGAACACTCACTCTTGGGAAGATTCTGTCCCTAAATGTTCTCACTTTTCAACACATTGTTCCCCTCCCACATATCTATTCAAGCAGAAAAACAGAACAGTGAACCTCCCCCAGGGGTTTTTAATGCAAGCCTGTTGAGTCACATTCTCCCCCTGCTTTTTGGATTGAATTAGGGGTGTAGGATTTGGTTTGAAGGTGATAAAGATGCCAGAAATGTATGAGGAAAATCCTGTTCCCAGGCCAGTAGATAGAACATAAACTCCATCCCCATGTCTGTGCACAGAGCTGTTTCTAAACCTCCAGAGGCAGCTAGCCAGTAGGAAGCATTAGGTTCTGTTAAATAGGTGGTTGCAGAGCCAGTTGGCTTGGTATGTTGCTGTCTACTGGTCTGTGTCTGCATCTGTAGTTTCCCTGATGGGAGTTTGAGAGTGCACAAGAGTAGACAAGGCTACTATGAACAGCTTCAGTGCACCTACATTTTTGCCCATGCCTAGGAGCACCAGTAGACATGGTAGCACAGGATTTATATAGTTCCCTAGCACCTTATATCAATCTTTGCTCACTGTCTTCTTAAGCAGAGCCTTTTCCAGAAGGAAGGCTGAACCTGCAGTCCAAGCCTACATTTCTATACCGAACATGAACTCTTCAGATTCATTCTGAGCTGAAGTCCTCTTGAAGCTTTACACCACTCTGTCCTGACAGGAAAGTAAGGGGACTCCACAACTTCTGCTTTCTTACAGAACCTTCCTTGAAGTTTTCATTGAGGATCTCTTCCCATAAACACCTCCCAACAATGCTTATTAAAGAAATTAGAAACTATGGTACATCAGGACAGACATTTGTTTTAATTGAGTTGAATTATTTATTTATTGAAAGCCTGTATTCATAATGCCTAGGGTGCCAGTCTCCTTTTGCTAAACTTTTACGGATGAGAGCAACATTCATGTTAAGGGAGATATTCCTGACATTTGCACAGCAATCAAGAGTATAATAGGGCTCCACATAGCTAATAAATACTGGTGATAAGAATTCTGCACGAAACTACAGTACAATTTGAGTAGATTCAAGTTGTGATGTAGTTGAAATCCAGGTCAGTGGCTTTGTGAGGGGTATAACCAGTCCTAGTAAAAATTGCAAGAAATTTAGATCATAATATACGCTTTTTTTTTACATATATATATTTCTCCACACAGATAAGGTAAAAATTGATATACAGAAAAACAAAATGCTCAGCTCAGTATGTAATCTGGGAACTGGTAAAACTGAGTTCTAGCAAACCTGGGGTCTGAAAATGTGAAAGACATACTCAGAAATGGATGATATCTCTGACAACTTTTTCAGAAACCCAAAGGTATTTTACAAACTCTCTAAGAGTTAACTGTCAGGTCTCAGCATGAATTTGTCCCAGTCAAAGGAGCCCCCACCCAAACATGTTAAGCTGTTTGCCTCCAAAAAGTATCTTCTGCTCTTGACTCCCACTACATTAAGGAGATATCAGCATAGATTCACCAAAATCTGCTTGCACACTTCAAACGTGAATAGCACCCCAACTCCAAGGTCAGCTTTTGCTTCTTTTTCAGCAGTGGTCACAGCTAGACAAAAGTGTAAGTAGAAAGAGAAGTAAACTTTAAATTCTGTCTTTTATTACTCATAGTTGTAGCAGGACACCATTGTACTCATCACTAACAATCCAGCTGCCCTCAGGCATCAGAGATGTTCAGAAAATATGTGGATGAGGATGACTGTTGGCTACCCTATTCCAAACCAAATGGATTGATCCTAAAAATGCAAAGTTAGAAAGCAGGCTACTGAGTAGCACTGTAGTATTTCGTTCCCTCCTTAAGTTGTATTAAGTCTGGCTAAAAAAGCAGTCTCAGAAGTTAGGAAATCCCCAAACAATATAATCAATCCTTCCATGCCTGTGGTGAGCAATAAAAGTTTATATGAAATGTACAACACTTCACATGAATGGCTGAAGAATAGCACGCATTTATCAGAATGCCTGAAAACACACCCCATTCTGGTAGAGCAAAGCAATCAGTGAAGCCATTCTTCACCTGAAAGATTTCCATTCTGTTTTGCTAACACACTATATTCAGTATTGATGTGTCCTTGCGTATGGTAAAGAGCAGACTCTGCAGTACTGGGACAGCTTATTCACATGACAGTGATATCACAGTCATGCACTGCTCTTGCTTCACAGTACGACTGAAATTCCTTTATTAAAGCAGCACCCAACAGTGTTAACAGACTAAAGGAGCTTGTCAGTGTTTCCCCAGAGGACTTCATTTTTAAGGGGCTTTAAATCTGACTATTTTATCATGGACCACAGGTCCATAAAACGGATGCTAAAATGATTAAGTGAAGGTGTACACTCTAATAGCCCTAATCCAATCATTGTAGATGGAACAGTGTTGCAAAATGCAGTCAGGTTTGTGGGTTTACCTAAACAGCAGCATCAATTGCTGTGCCTGGGGACAGAGCACTGGGTTGAACAGGCTGGTGGTGTGGCTCAGATGTGTTTTATATTATTTCATAAGAAGCCACAAGTCACATTGGAACCAGATCCACATTCGTGTCAATATTCAGAACGCCTTTCAATCTCCGAATCTCCCTATTAGAAATATCCATAAAACTCTGCTAAGGAGTTTTAGATTCTGTCTATGAATTTATTTAGCATTTGTCCTTGCTTTTATGATCAGTGCTAGTCAACCTTCAAAAGGAAAAGTTCAGGGTTAGAATAAGCAAATGTATCAAGTTTGGATGCAAGCATATAAATCTCCTATCATTAGTCTCTCTTACCAGATTTTTCCCCTTCTAGTCAGAAGTATTACCAAAAAAGCCTCATTTCATAGTATATTTGCTCTTGGGATTCTGCTTAGCATCTAAAAGAAAGAAGGTGGTGAAAATAGAAAACAATTTTTCAGACAGTTAACTGAGCACATCAGAAACTTTAAAAGCTCCATTCAAGCTAAGGTTTCAAAAAAAAAAAAAAAAAAAAAAAAAAAAAAGCCAAACCCACCAAACAGCTCAAGAGTTCTCTTTATAATAAATCCATGGCCACTTTCGAACTTCACAGTTCTCACTGTCCTGTACACAACTCCCACTCAGTACATCACAGCAACAGTACAGATGGAGTTGTGATCTTCTTTACTCCAAAAGCACAGTCTTGTAGCTAAAGAAGGATATCTGTTAGCAGTTCAGGGTCTATACCATAGAGCTGAGCAATTCTTAGTACGGTGGTACATCCCGATTAGATAGGCAGTCCCATTCTCTGCTGTTCTCTGCTGTACTCTTTCTCCATCATGAAGATTCTCTACATGCAAAGCACTCGGCTTTCATTGTTGTTTTTGCATAAAATTGATTTAAATGAGCAAAGTTTCTTATTATTGAGCTAAAGAGCAGCATAGAAGTAGGTAGCTTTGCAGGCTTTTTGCTTTGTACTGCTCTAATTAAAAATTAAAATTTTAAAATTTCCAAAAAGGCATTTTAAAGCCTATTAATATAACATAGAGAGTTGAGACTTATTACACTGATAGGGAAAACAAGAGGGGAAAGTCAGCAAGTTAGAAGGCAGAGCTTTTGCCTTTCCTATACTCATGTTCTACTTGTGGTGTTGGTACTGGCCAGAGCAGCAGTAAACATGGAGGTGCTGATCAATAAAAAGCATGGCCATGCCACCCCTAAGGAACAGTAGGGCAACAGGGATATGTTGATCCATATATCAGCTAGGTAACTGCCACATTGGAGCTCATGCAGCTGTGCTATTTGTAGTAACTGAGCACCTCACAGTCTTAATGTGATTAATGAATATCCTTAGGCCATCTGGGTAAGGCAGAATATCTATTATCTGCATTTTAGACATGGTGAATGAAGGCCTAGAAGCCTACATCTCAAAAGTACTTAGGCACCTAATTTGTTTCAAATACTCTTTAGGATTTGGGCCAGAGAGACTGAGGCATGGGTATATATTTGGCATGGGTATTGTGAGAAGAAAGGCTGCAGTGTATGGGTGTGTATCTGCACTGATGTATTTTGATTTTTTGTTTGTTCAGATATTTCTTCAGGACCTGTGTCACACCATTTTGGCAAAAAACCTTTAAAGGAATGTCAAAAGAATGGGGTTTGGTTAGTACAGGATGCCTGCAACAAAGCAGGCACTAAAAACAAACTTTCACAGACCAGATTACCCAATGGACCATGTTTTCAAAAATGTCCTCTTCTATTATCAGAAGATATTTTTGGGTTTGGTGCAAACATTTTTGGGACTGTGTGAATTCTCATGAAAACTCAAAATTAGTAGTTGGTCATTTTTAGTGTCAAATGCAGTCCCTTGAAAACATTATGAATGGTAATTTGGACTGTAACTGTCTACCATGTGTTAAGATTTCTGCCAAGGAAAAGGCAGGCAATCCAGAAGGGTGAGGATAACGAGATGCCTATCAGTTCACAGTTGTCATTCACTCAGTGCATACTCTGTGATGTTTTCTGAGCCATTTCTGACTTCCTGTTTCACAGCCACTAGGAGGTGTACATAATACATAGGGATGTATACCTCAACATATAGTGAAGAAGGAGTCATGTCCAACATGGGGGGAGGTTCAATTAAAGACAAAGCATGACAGCTAATGAATCAGTGGAGGAGCTCATAGCATAGTGAGTAAGCTGCTGTAGGTACTCTGTAGATTTGAGCAGATCTATAGCTATCCTCATTTAAACTGGGTGCCAAAACCAGTCTCTGGCTACCCAGGGTGGTGAGGAGTGTACAGGCAATTTATCATCCTTCTACTTCACTTCATAGACACTCACAGATAATCAGACAAACATGAGGATTAAATTGCATACGTACAGACCCTTTCTGTAAAATGAGTACAACTCAGTCTATGTAACCCTCCTGGCATGTCTATACATCAAAATATAACTGGAAGTCTTTCTTCTTCACTTTTTTGACATATATGCTTAAGTACATAAGCACACAACCCTGCTTATTTGGGGGATTGAAGGACACATGGAGCCTTCTGTTACCTGTAACGCTTCAGAAATCTCAAAGGTAGAGCATGTATCTTGTTTTAAGGAGTGCTGACTCCCTGGTTAATTGACTATTCTCCTGTGCTGTTGTTTTCTGTCTGTTTGACTCTATGTCTTATAGGGAAAAATACAGCTACCAAGGAACATAGAGAATGAGTGTCCCCATGTTCTAATGGTGATAATTGTGCATGGAAATTGATTACAGGTTGAGGTTTTTTTGATGTTTCTGTGCATGTTTTGGGTTTTGATTGGTTGTTTAGAGGTTTTTTGTTTGTTTTTTCCCTCTCTGCACTGGGAAAAAGTGGCAAAGGCATATATTGGTTATATTTCGTGTTGAGCATATACCAACTGTACTAAGAGTTAAACACAAAAAAGAATGAAAATAAGCATGAAAGACAACATCCGTTCTCATTTCAATTTCCTGGAAGGAAAGTGCGGTTGGGCAGATGGTGCTTTTCTGTTTTACTAAACTGAATGATCACATGTAAATAATATACACCATATAGACTATAAAGATCACTGAAGGTGAGGTTTCCATGTGTAAAGAATTCTATATTGTAGAGAATTTCTCACTACTTAGTGATATGTCAAACCTTTTGTTTTTAGCTTTTTCATTTTTGACACTTCAGCTTGCTTACTGCACACTCAACCTGCATAGTCATGTTTGTTTCAACCACTGTATTTCAGAGGGCTGAGTTGTACATACATTAATTCAGGTCCCTTCCTTGAAGAGCCATGATATTGAGTCTCTGGTTGAATGGACAGAGGAGAATGGCTGGTAATTTGGCATCACGTGAGTCTGAATATTTCTGTGTTGCTATCTTTCTTCATGTCCTGGTTCTCTTGTGTGTTATAGGATTCTGTTTTCTTTGTTTTTATCCAATGTAATTTTTACACCTTTGGAGCTCTTCTTCCATTTTCTTTCCAAGCTGGAACATTAAGTATTCCTAAGGCAGACCAGAGTTTGTGTTCTCTGGCAATTAGAAAAGGCCCTTACCAAGGAAAAAAAAAAAATAACTAAAAATGGCTCAAAAAGGTGATAATGACATCTTCCTGACCGAAAAAGCAGAAAAAGACATTGTGCTGTGAAATCGGCAAAGAAATAATACTGCAGTTTCATTCTCAGCCAGATCTAAATGTATGCTCTTCATTACCCCTTTTGTCCTGCATTAGCTTGGTGGGACTCAGACAGAGGACATTTTCATGTTTACACTACATGAATGCCTCTACCAGTGGTAGCGAACTTAAAATGCTACTGTAGATATCTTAGTAGGTTATTGCCTCTGTAGTCTCCCTGGTCAAGGTGACCAGCCTGGCTGAATAGAGGGCTTTGGCTGGACCTCAGGAATAAAAAGAGTTTATAACCTTTGGAAGAAGGGACAGCCAGCTCAGGACTGCAAGGGTGTCATGAGGTTATGCAGGCAGAAAATTAGAAGGACCAAATAGAACTTAATCTGGCTACTACCATAACAGGCAATAGAAAATGTTTCTACAAATGCATTAGCAACTAAAGGAGAGCTAAGGAGAATATCTGTCATTTATTGGATGCAGAGGGGAAACACAGTGACAAAGGATGAGGAAAAGGCCGAGGTACTTAATTGTCTCAGACCTGTTGTTGTCCCCAGCCCCAAGAGCTGGAAGACAAGCATGGGGAGCAGAATGAAGCCCCCATAATTCAAGGGAAACTGTCAGCGATTTGCTACACCACTTGGACACACATATCTATGGGGCTGGATAGATCTACACAAGGGTACCAAAGGAGCTGGCGGAAGTACTCACTGAGCTGCTTTCCATCATTTATCAGCAGTCCTGACTAACTGGGGAGGTCCTAGTTGACTGAAGGTTAGCAAATGTGGCACTCATTTACAAGAAGGGCCAGAAGGAGGTTCAGGGGATCTACAGGCCTGTCAGTCTGAGCTTGTCACCAAGGAAGGTTATGGAGCAGACAATCCTGAATGCCATCACACAGCACATAAAGACCATCATGAGATCAGGCCCAGTCAGCATGGGTTTCCTGTTTGACTAACCTGATCTCTTTCTATGATGAGGTGACCCACTTAGTGGATGATGGAAAGGGTCTGGATGTTATTTATCTAGATATTAGTAAAGCCTTTGACACCATTTCCTACAGCATTCTCCTGAAGAAACTGGCTCAACATGTCTTGGATGGGTGTACTGTTGTCTGGGTGAATAACTGACTGGATGGCTCAGCCCAAAGAATGGTGGAGGATGGAGTTAAATGCAGCTGGCAGCTGGTCACAAGTGGTGTTCCACAGTGTCATCTTTATCAGTGATCTGGATGAGCAGATTAAATGCACTCAGTAAGTTTGGAGATGACATCAAGTTGGGTTGGGAGTGTTAATCTACTGAGGGAAGGCTCTACAGACAGGTTTGGACAGGCTGGATCAATGGACCAAGACCAATTGTATGAAGTTCAACAAGGCTCAATGCTGAGTCCTGCACTTGGGTCACAATGAGCCCATGCAACACTGCAGGCTTGGGGAAGAGTGGCTAGAAAGCTGCCCAGCAGAAAAGGAACTTGGAGGTGGTGGTCAACAGATGGCTGAACACGAGCCAGCTTGTGCCCAGGCAGCCAAGAAGGCCAAGAGCATCCTGGCTTGTATCAGAAATAGCGTGGCCAGCAGGACTGGGGAAGTGACTGTCCCCCGTACTCAGCACTGGTGAGGCTGCACCCTGAACACTGTGTTCAGTTTTGAGCCCCTCACTACAAAAGACATAGAGATGCTGGAGCAGGTCCAGAGAAGGGCAATGAAGCTGGTGAAGTGTCTGGAGCACAGATTTTATGAGGAACAGCTGAGGGAGCTGGGGTTGTTTAGCCTGGAAAAAAGGAGACTCAGGGGACACTTTATCACCCTCTACAACTACAAAGGAAGTTGTAGTGAGGTGGGTGTTGATCTCTTCTCCCAAGTAACAAGCAATAGGACAAGAGGAAATGGCTTCAAGTTGCATGAGGGGAGGTTTAGATTGGATATAAGGAAAAAATTCTTCACTGAAAGGGTTCTCAAGCATTAGAACAGACTGCCCAAGAAAGTGGTTGTGTCACCATCCCTGGAGATATCTAAAAGATGTGTAGATGTGGTGCTAAGCATGTGGTACATGGTTTAGTGATGGACTTGGCAGTGTTAGGCTAACAGTTGGACTTGATCTCAAAGGTCTTTTCCGAGGTAAGCAATTCTATGATTCTATGACATTGCAAACATAATCCCTGTGGTCATCAGAATTTTTATTTAACACTCCATCTTTCCTTACTAACCTTAAAATGGGCATAGTAGAGGAGGAGAAAAGACATTTTCTCACTGAAAGAATAGCAGTGTAGTACTCAGGAGAAATGACTCATACAAAAATACAGAAATTACATGTAGAATCAGAATGCCCAGATCTGGAGAAATCAGAAGATATAGACTCTGCTAAAGCTCCTCTATAAAATAAGAGGATAAGGCAAACCAGAGGGCCAGATTAAACTAAAACTGACTTCATAAAGTTTGTTAAAAATTAGAAGTACTGGGCTACACAAATATATAGTTACCTTTTTCTAAAAATGGCAATGGTGAATATAAACTATGAAATGGATTGTCTTTTGGTGGTTTTTTTTAACATGTCTTGATGGAAAAATTCTGCTTATTAACCTGGGAAACCTGCTGACAGCTGTCAGAATTTCATTGTGAGTTTTTTGTTTTTTACTATTGTATATACTGGAGTTAAGTGATTTCACAAGAATTACAGTACTTAGTATAAAATAAAGTGCTTCTAGCATGCATTGTACAAATAAAACTTGAAAGTGAAAATAAACTTTGACATATAAAAAGCAACACTGTAAACAAATAAACATATCTTACTTTTTAAGGCAGTCCTATGTTTCAGAGGCCTTATACATTTGTAAGGTGTTTGATTTTTTTCTTTTCATCATCACAGTGCAGTGAGGATGAAAAGAAAGTATAAAGTGTGCTAGTTACATTAGTTCGGTATTATAAAAAAATGTGAAAGAAATAACTGAGAAAACTGAATTTTTAACTTTAAATGCTAAATGAGAAATAAATTAGAACAAAAATAAAGTGGAAAGATTTCAGCTTGCAGAACCTCCTGCCTTGCAACTTTCTAAAAGTCTGAAAATCTCAGAGAATGAGATTTGTCTCCTGTGGTTGCTCATAGACAGCTCATTAATTTATAAATAAATATAGTAACAAATCAAATACATGTAGGCTCCAATGAGAGCTTTTAGCAGCTGAGAGAGAAATGACAAAGCCTCAAATACTCATTCAAATACTGCCATGGATCTTCCAAGTGATGCTGGTGCACTAAAGATAGGGTGACTTTGCTGGCAGACATGTGCCGCTGACAAATATTGCAAGAAGGAAACCGGACTGAGGCGCAAGCGGCATGGACAGACATTCAAAGCAGCAGCAGCAGCAGCAACTTTGCATGAGCAGGCAGGGCTTCAGTCAGTTGCTCATTCGTTTTCCCACAGTTAAAAGCTGACGAGCTTGAAACAGTTTGGGGCTGATAAGGCAAGCTATAGTCAAAAAGGAAGGAAAGGCTTTAAACACCTGGGGCCAAACGTCTATCTGCCGTTGATCTCAACTGGAATAAAACAATATGTGCAAGCCTAAGATTTGAAGCCCAGGCTCTCACACGCATTCTGAAACCCATAGAAATTGACCATGAGGTATTTTTTGCTTTCCTTAGAGACATCTAGACCTCCCCATGAAAAACACAGAAACTTCACTAACTTTATGGGCAAGTAGTTCTGTGCTTGCAAGATATAACTCTATGGGTAAATAAAGCATTAGAGCACACACAGACACATAATTAGGGATAGTACTCTAAACTGAAAAAGACAGAGACCATTTGCAAATAAAAGAGACCAATCCCAGGTTAAATTATAAACAGATACCAAAAAAAATGGAGGCAATGTACAGGCCTTGACAAGCAGCTGAGAGTAAAACCTGCTGAACTAGAAAGACACCAAATGTCCTGTGGCACCGGAAAGTAAAAAATCTCATATCTGATTTTAATTTCTCTTGGAAGAAGCTCTTTATCATGCAAACCCAATTCTTTGTTTTGTGAGTTGGCCTAGACTGCCACACTTCATTATTACAGGAGTTGATGTAGAAATCAACATGGTAATGCCTTTCATCTCTCCTATTATAAGAATTCAAATTCAATTTTTATTTTACAGCACAGCCACACAATATCTCACAGTATGGTTCTTGGTTTCCTCTGTCCATTAACAATAGCCTTGAAAAGAGATAGAGAACTTAAAAATAAAACCCTCTTTTCCCCCGGTAGTTTTGTTTCATCTTACAAACAATAGCAATTCACCATCTAAACCAGACGGTAATAATAAGTAGAGTCTATTGCGCTCTTCCTAAAAGTTTTTCTTTTCTTTTGAGTACTGGCGTAGTTAACTTTCCACAAAATCTGGGGTCTACAAGTTTTGGCCAAGTGACACCTTTGTCAATAACATACTAATATGCTGAGAACATTTCTTATCTGACATACAGTGGACTGTGTATGTCACTTCCATCCTCCTTAGGAGTGCAGTATCAGACCACAGGGACCCTCAGCCCTGTCTGTGTTTTACTGTTGGACTGCATGGTTTGATAGTCATAATTCTCTAAGGGGCTGCTGGCTGACTTCTTAATTACCGAGCTTTGACTTGTATGCGTGCATAGTGTTTTTCAAGATTTTCAGCTTGAGTGTTTAAATATAGTGTATGAATGTGATTAGTGTTAAAGTAATACCAATACAGATACATGAACTTCACATACATGGGCTTTTAAAACTGTACAGTCATCATTCCTCTGCATCTGCATATGCACCTGACTCAGCAACTGGTGGTTAGTTCTCTGGTCAAGAGACTGTTTCATAAAGCTCCTTAAGGGGGCAGGTGACCCACTGGATGTTCAGTTTGAATTAACAGCAACAAAATCCCATCAGTCTTACAAGTGATCAGAGGAACAGAGGAAACAGAGCAATGCTTGAAGTATAGGGACGGAGATATCCAAAGTAAATCTGGCTAGTTTATATTAAGAAAGGATTTGAAAGACCTGCTGGGTTCCTACTTAATGCAAATCAAACCTGAAAGGGACCACTTGAGCTCAGATATTTATCTGAAACTTATTTGAATTATCCTCCTTTCTTGATTTGGAGAGTCCAGAATAGAGTACCATGAAGACAGTGTGTTGAAATTTCCTACATAAAACAAAATTAAATGCATTCAAGTGAAGGAAATACACAGCTTAAGTGATAGGAGAATCAGGCCCTTTGAATTTGACAACAGAAATAGAGCTTCATCGGGACTCTGTGTACCCAGAAAGTCTTTTGAGAAGTGAAAAATCCATGAATTCTTCTTCATTGTCCCCTTCATAGCATTTAGAATCAACAAAACTCATACAGGGCATATCATATATATTATTCCTTCTTTTTCTGTTCAGTCAATATAATCCTTATGTATCCTTTGCAGACATGATGTTAGTTAAAGAACAGCATTTGAGGTCAAGTCTGGATTGTCCTATTAGGCTAATTCTGTGCATACCAAAATTTATTCAAAAGAAATTGTCTTCAGTTATTACCAACACTGAAATGATCATTGCAGACATCACAGGAAAGAAGGATAGTGCTTACCAAAACCCCAAGAAAGCACTTCAGATAGTTTTTTTTTCATAGTCAAGCAGAAACGGTCAGGTGAGCTGTGTTATTTGCAAATATCCAACTTCTCAGATTGTCACGAGCAGCTGCAACGTACTTACTATTAGCAATTTCAACTTGGCTCTATCCAGAAGGGAGAAAAGTATCAGGAGCTTCATTGTTTATAATTCCCTCAACCCCAAGGGTAGTTCTGTTCACCAATTACTTGAAATTAAAGTTAGGTAATTTGACACGTCTGTTTGGTACCCGACCACAAACTACCTCTTAAGCAAACCAAGGAGTTGGGTAGTTTACTTCCACAGTACTCTACAGAATTTCATTATTGCAGCCATGATAGAAAAATAAAAAAGAGAAGTTATACAGACTTGTGAATAGCTGGGGCTTGGGGGGTTTTTGATCACCATTGCCACAGTTAAAGGATCCCAATAGATCTGAAAGGGAGGAAGCTGGAAGGCAGTTTTCTTCCTGGGATGAGAGTTCCTAATCAAACACAGCAAATATAATAAGAATTGAACAACAAGAAGCCTCCAAGTGCAGTGCTTGACAGCAGAAAACCTGCTCTCTGCAGTTAGAAGATTTTATAACTTTTGTCTTTTCATACAGTTACAATGTTACCTAGAAAAAGCTATGCACACGCAGAGAGAGAATTATCTACATTATCTATGGTATGCATTTTTCGATCGCTAAGGCCAGTCATTTAAATTACATAATTGAATCCAGAGTTAGATTATATCTAGACTTCGAACTTTTTAAAAGTTGGGCAAACCTGTTAAACATTTTATTGGTGATGAGTTGATGAGTTTGTGTACACACGACTTCCGTATCTCTTTGTGAGTAACAAATTAGCTGCCAGGTATCTTGACTGAACTGCATGACTCACTCCATGGACTCATTTCACAGCAGTCTGGTGAAACCACTAGCTGGTAACACCTATCCTTTGTAAGAACTTTTTGCGTGTTGTAATTCTACCTTCAATTCAACCTTCCATTTATTTATTTTTTTTTTCTTTCCACACAAAAGATTACACAGATGAAGTTTAAAAACCCCAACAAGATGACTCAAAATTCATTCACATTATACTGAGCTATATACCAAACTGTTCAAATAGTATGTGTGAAGTGGGCCTAGTTCTCATTTTCATCAGTGTATGTCAGGAGTAATTTCAAAGACACCATTACCTTTAAACCAAGCAAGTGAACAAGAAATGCAGAGCCACTATCTTTTACTGAAAATCAGAAGGGCTGATTTTTAATTATGTAGTCTTATTCTTGTTAGCATAGCTTATTATTTGGAAACTTTAATGCCAAATAAGTAACAGGTTCTTTATTTTTTAACTCTGAATATGATTACCCTTTCAACCATATTATGCATTTCATTTCTACTATAAAAAGTTGTTCGTTGTCCAATTTCAAGCTGAAAAACTATAAAAGTCCATTTTGACTTCACTATAGCAGAACTAAAAGATTTTTTTGAACTAAGATGAAATTGATATATCTTGAGCTTCTGTCATTGTAATATGACATTAGGAGCATAGTCAAATAGTAGCTTTGACTATAAGTGTCCTACTAAAGTAGTAGTCTACTGCAGAGTGCCTTTTGATGTATCAAAGAAAAGGTACTATCTTTCAAACTGCATTCATATTCTCCTATCATCAAGGTAAAGTAATAGCAGGACTAAAACATGATCTTTTTTTACAGTTTCTAGAAGTCAGTGCTATAAGGGATTGCCTAGCCTTGCATTAGATATTCATGTTTAAATGAACCACAGATAGGCTTTCCAATCTACAAACTCCATTAATTAGATTTTATCCTTTTCTCTGTCTATTTTAGGATTCTTTACCCTCTCCCCTGCTGTTATTGCTGTAGCTTCACTAATGACAGTCCAAGTAACTTTTATTTTTTTTTTGCCCCTAGAGTTGAGACACTCTTACTGGTACAATACACAAATGTTTCTGTGTAATGCTGGTGGCCAATGACTTCATTACTCAGTGGGTAGACCACATTTTCCTTTATTATCTCTCAGGCATGTCACCTCCCATGTAGAAGATCTTACCTTAAAAGACTGGATTTTGTTTTGCAAAAAGTCTTGGTTAGGGAAGAAAATGTCTTTGAACAACTCTTAATATTTATAGCTCTGTTACGTCTAGGCTATATGTACAGACAGACAGTCAGAAGGGCAGCATATAATCATGCCAAACATGAAAAATGAAGAGCAGCACCAGCACTGAAGGGGCAGAGCTGCACAATGCAGTGAATCGTCAAAGGCAGGTGAGGGGTCTAGATAAGGCAAGAGTGTTTTCATTTCTTTTTTCCTGTGATAATTTTCCCATTTTTTTTCCTGGAAGCAGCTAGTTTTCATCCTAGGAATGGTAGAATGAATCCTGACTTTTCAACTTTTCCTTTTGTACCAGTCCAGGACAAATTGTAGAACTCCACATTCAAAGATAACAGTGAAGAACTAAAAATATTTATTTATGACAACTGAAAAAATACATTTGTTTTGATAATATTGAATTGCTTTGGTAGAGTCAATAAGTTTTTCTCTGAACAGTTTGAAACATTGAATATATATATATATATGATGTAAACATTAATATAGAGTAAACCACAAACTTTAAGAGGAAATATTCAAAAGAGAAAAAAGCAAAAACTAATTGTTTTATTTTGATTTTAAATGTATGAAATGTTTCCATTAATATACTGTTAAAATCAGCATATTCGTATAAAACACTTAAAAGAACACCCCTCTTAAAACAATTTTTTATCAACTCTACGCAGAAACGAAGTTATTTCCATTATTTTTACTGTAAATGCATGAAAGATATTGCTAATGACAGACTTGTTGCTAATGAAAAGAGACAGATTAACTCTATTGAGAAGCACTGGCCCTCCCCACAGAACAGATAACGAGTTGGTGTAGTCGTCTTCAAAAGTGCTGTTCTATATATGAGTGTGTTTTAAAATTGGACCAGAAAATAGTTCAAATTCCAGACTCAGTAATTAGGCAAAGATCTATGTAATCCCATTTTTTTCTCCTAAATGTAGTCTAAAAGAAATACAAGGATGGTCTAGTAAAAGTATGTGTACATTGTAGATGCTATATGGGCATTCGCTATATGGACAACCCAAGACTAAATGACAAAATACCAAAAATAAGTAGGAAAATAAATAACTCTCTACCATATGTCAAAGGCAAAGGCTATTATGATAAACTTTTCTCCCACTGAGAATCACCAAATAGTCAGACTTCATCTACAGAAATCATTATGACTGAAATTTTACAGATTTGGTGTGGGAGTGAGAAAGCTGGCTCATCTCAAAATCCACAATGTCCTGTGTTCTGAGGAGGACAACCAGTGCAACATACAAGAACGAGGTCTCAAAGGCACTTCTTAGCAGGCTTATGTTCTCTTCTTCCTTTCAGTGTTAGGTAATAGTTGGTATCCATCAGCTCTGAGTGAGTTATGCATCATAAAACACTTCCTTAGCTACCCAGCTTCTTCCAATCTCTTTTAGATGCACAGATCAGGTTTTCTGAAGTTCTTCATTCTTGTTACAGTCACTCATGAGTATCGGAAGCAGAAGCTTGATCAGCCTGTAATACGCACACAGTAACAATGGTTCCAGATATTGTATTCAATATAATAATACTGGATGCTGATATTGGCTCAGTTGACACTGTCTGTTGCCAAAATTCATTGTCACACCAGAAACAGAAGAAGAAAAATTGGGAGGAAGTGTGAAGAAGGAAACTTCTGGCCAAATTCAAATCACAGTAATGCTATTATCAGTTGGGAATAACAGTGAAAGATCAAATGTAGCTACTGTGGATTGCTGCTGATACAAAAATGACCAGAAAGGGATGCTGGGTAGACTTGCACTTCTCTGAACTGTGCTTCTTCTACAGCTCACATTCTCTAAGTCACAGTACATGACAGTGAACACATGGCAATCTGGTCTCACTTTCCTGATTCACATTGTTCTTACATGTAGCCCTATTTTGGCTGCATAAACAGGGAGGAATTTCCAATTCCATGGAGATACTACAAGTTTAGTCATGAAGATAATTAAGTCCTTAGGGCTTGAAATACCCAAACATTTCATACTTGAAAGAAATTCAGATACGACTCTGAATGTCTGGACTACTGCCATCTAAATAATTTGGATTCATTTGAGGTTTAAGATTAGCTCCAAATTCCTCTTCACATCAATTAATAATTCAGATATTTACTATCCTTGTCATTAGTATTATTGAATGGCTAGTAAGATACTGTATGGCCTACTTCTATGAACATACAATAGCTAGCTTTATTCTTTCAAAAACCTCAAATCTAATCAGCAAAGATTAAAAAAAAGTAGGGTTTAAAAAAAAAAAAAAAAAAAGGGAAGTTTTATTATTAACATCCTTTTCCGAAGGATAAAACAAGCATAAAGAAAGTCTGATCATTTGCCCAAAATAACCCACAGATCAATGTTAGAGCTAGGGAAGGGCTCTAAGACTGTTACCTCCCAAGGTAATAGGAGGCTTAGTCATTAGATCTCCTTACTCTAAATAGTTTGAAACAATAATTATTTCTAATTATTATTGCACACTGCAGTGAAATTAAATTATTTTTAGAGCTTTCCAGAACTTTTAGAACTCCAATATCCAAATAAAAATAGTCTCTGTAAAATATGGACATTAGCAGAATGTTAACTTAGATCTCAAAGAACTTGCAGAAATGTAGGTATCTTCTGATAGTGCTGTGGTGGCCAGATAAAAGGGACCTTTGTACAGAAACATGGACACTTGCTTAAAATCAAGCTTAGATGTTTGGAGATAGTTCAAGTTAAAAAGAAAGGCAGATAAAGAGCTATATTTATCTCCAAGATTAGACAGCCTCTGGGAGGTACCTGTCTCAGCCACCTTTTTAGCTGAAGTTTGCAATTTTACCTATATTTCTAAGTAGAATTCCTGCAGCTCATTCTTAGGGCTTTTGTTGAATTTGTGTGTTGATTTTTAAATATCAAATATCGATCATTTGTATTTATACCAAAAATTTACCTGACAATAACACTGTGTTGCTCAAAGCTTACTATCCATTGTGTTGTTTTGCCATTAAGAATTCTCAAAATCAAATGAGGAATTTGAAAGTAAAACTGTCACAATTGTAAACAGATTTTAAAACCTCATTTTCGTCCCTGAGGTATACAGTTTGGATATTTTATGTGTGTGTGTGTTTGTGTATAGGAGAGGCTGGAAAGGTTCAACATGACCTGTGGTAAATATTATCAAAAGAAATTTAATTAATAACTCTAATGAGATAACGTGAAAGATTGAAGCTCACCTCCCAAAACTGTGTTAGTTTGTTATTGCTGTTGTAAAAAAACCCTGTTTTGCTGACAGCTCAGAAGTAATTATGATGAGTAAAAAGATACTGTCTTTGCAAGGACTATTTTAGACTAAATTTAGTCTGTATTAAAGAGCTGAAGAAAAACAAGACAAAAATTCAAAATGAAGATTCTGCATGCAATTGAGCTTATGTTGAAACTGTTAACACTGCAGTGCCTGAAATAGAGCACAAAGACCTTCTACTTTTCTCAAGGCACTGCAGTAATCAGGAAACAAGAGGAGCTTAAATGCAACAAAACAGAACAAAATACTCACTGTTGGAGTGGGGGGGTAAAAAATTAACTGAAAAAAATTCTGTAAACACCTCTAGTAGAAGTTAGCTGCCATGTGATAGGCGCATTCCTGATGCTGGGCACAGGATACTCCCATCCTGCACTGAAAGATCCTTCCTATTGTAAAAGAAGAAGGGGTTGGAGATTTATGTGTTTATATGCATTTAAGTACTGAAAATAAAAAGTTCTTCTAGCTCAATACATCAGAATGCTATTTCTCTGTTGATTTGTATTGCTTGCAATTGGAAGTATTTTATGTACTAGCATGGTAATGTCTGATTAATTTTAATTTATCACTGACAGTAAATGTATATATTGGTATGTATACACCTGTTGAAAACACTATGCTTGTGTTCCTTCATCAAAACGACAAAACATTTCTTGGATGAATATAACTTAGGTCAATTGTAAGCCATTTCCACAACACAAACCAAATGAAACTTGATTCAAATTTTATTGCAAACTTCATGTTAAGTCTGAGCTCACTCAAGGCTGAAAACCTTCTAAACCTATCATCTTCATGTGGAGCACATAGATAATCCACATGTAGCTTTCTAGTGCAAACACTTTTACAGCCTTCAAAATACCTGATCTATTCAATTCCTACAAAACTCCTAAAGTAATTACAATGAAATATGGCTAAATTTTTTGCCAGCTTTCTTTCTTTCTTTTTTTTTTTTTCCCATAGGATAAATTTTAGCCCCAAACTAGTACAAATCCATATTTTACTGTTATCAATGTAAATCCAGAATGATTGAAAGCTAAAATTTGAACCACTTATATTTAAGACTACCAAATTCATATCTTCCAACTTTTTACATAGAAAAATCTTCTGGAGCATGATGCAATTCAATTTTCTCTCTCTCTTTTCCAAAAAAAAGGAAAAAAGAAAAAAGCAAACTTATCAACACATTAGAAACAGGTGAGGCTATGTCTCTGTCATAAGTAGTAAGGTTATTTACATGATTAGATTATCCTGCTAGTCCAGACTGTAGTACTTTGCTTTAAACTGATAATTTTATAATTATTTCCTGCTTCTTTAGTTTCTCTTTCAGCAGTGTTCACCTAATTCATTACAAAATTAAAATATCAGACAAAACCTCAAAGACCTTCGAAAGTACTGTCCGGTTGGTTAGGGACCAAGGAGACTCTCTTTCCTTACAAGTTTAAATATGCCCAGATGAGTCTTATGCCTAAAGGCTGAGTCCTGTTGTTTTTCAACTAATCATTTGCAAGGTTGGAGGAGGGGGGGAAAGGGGGGATGAGGTAAGACAGGAAAAAAATGGCTTCTGGTAGGTGAGCCACAGCAGGGCAATTAAGATGATATGACAGAGGTAGACATCTGCTCCTAGACAGATACAGTTCCACCGATGCTATCTATAGTTACAATCCTTCTGAGAGATAAACAACGTGAGAGAGCAACGTGCAGAAGGAAATGCCACACTGAGAAAGTGGTGATCGTGTGGCCCCTGTGGTCTGAGAAAGAGAAAGAGACAGCAAGAGAAAAAGGGAGGGGTGGCATCTGGGGCCTGAACCAAGCACACGCAGGTGACAGAAGTTGTAGGCCAGACATGCTTCAAGATGCAAAGCTGGGAGATATGTGAGAACTGACACTGGAGGGGATCAGCATTACAGCAAAGATGAAAGGCACATGACCAAGAAAGAGAGAGAGATGGAAACCTTGTCTATAAGTTCTGTGCATAAAGTTATAGTTAATCTACACTGAAATTTAAAAGAAAAAAGAATTTATTAGTGGATGATTTATTGTCTTAGATTTATAGTCTTGGATGATTTCTTATAGTTTCAAACTCACATTTATGTTCCTCACTAACAAACTTAATCTGAACTATGCTTCCCAAAGTAGATGCTCTATCATTTCACTTGTTGCTATTTCATACAACTGTTACAGTGATGCTCAGATACAGCAGAAGAAGTATTGCCTCTTTCTGTGAATGCCAGGTGCAGATCAAGCATTAAAGGAGGATGTAGATACCACAGCCACATAACTTTGAAGCCAAGGATTGACCCTGTATAATTTAGGCAGGACCTGAGGCAACAGTACACTGCACAGTAAGCTCCATGACTCTGCAGATATAAGTTTCTAAAGATAACGCATGTCCTTCTGACCACCACTGGAGATGCTGTTGGATCCTCATGTCATTTGCCCCTCAGTTCCTTGCAAGGAGAATTTGATTGTTCTGCTCTGATGCCAGAGTTTCAGAGTCCCACCAAAACTGAGGGAGCATACTTCCTCCCCCAGCTTTCCTACCAGCAAGAGGGCTTAACACTCATTCAACTTCATCTATTTCCCAATTTAAGAAACTCTCTGGAAAACACATAGCAAGAATTCAAGGCAAAGCAGTTTGGAGAAGTCGCTGGCCAGAAGCGAACAGAAGGAATGCCTCACTGAGAACAGGACCTCTGGATTGTGTGATGTGCTGTCTTCCACTTCTGAGATGAACTTGGGATTTGAGTGACATCAGCAGGAGCTGAAGAACCTAAACACCAAAGTGTCATCCTATCTTGTGTTTGAATCTCAAACCAATAAGTATGAGTTTTCATAATGTATGTTATGGTAATCCTTCAGCTTGGTTGTCACGTGGTGTCATTTAAAAAAAAAATATTTCATTTCTCTGTCTGGGAAGAAGACACAAATATCAAAATAAAGGCCTTAATGTGAAAACAAAGAATGGAGCAAATCTCAAGTCCTCATGTAACTCTGGAGATTTTTTTTAATTTGCTACTCCTGAGAGCTGCTTGCCAGAAAAACCTGTCTGAATTTTTCTGTTTATCTGAAGAAGGCAAAACTAAACTTAACATCTTTAACAAGCAATTCACCTGAGACCAGATTCTGATATCCTGACTTAGTTCATGCCCCAGAGAGGCTGCCAAATTTAGATACTTTTTCTGTCCACTGGATGCTCATAAACAGACTGTATTCATCTCCAATGTATTTGTTACAGAAAACTGGGCAATAAGGCTTTCTGTTTATTTAACTGCACTTTTGTCTTCCTTATTAGACACAGAATAAGTATAAACATTTCAGTGATGCAGCTCCTGATTGTTGGTTACTTGTTTGGTTTTGGTGTTTTTTTGATGGTTTTGTTGTTGGGGGTTTTTTTTAGATTCTTGCATGTCCTTTCCATTCTCTGTGAAATCAGGTCATTGCTTTATTAAAATTCACCTAGATCTACATAAAAAAACAAAACATGAACACTTTCAGCACAATCAGCACAGAACAATTTTTTTCTACTAATGTGTCTGTTATTAATATATAATTTCTGCTATCACAATACAATTCATTCTGCACATCCACTAAATAATTCAATTATTTGGAGACAGTCCAAAAAGGTCTGATCATTTGACTTGGTCAAATAAAGCTATCATTTTGGAGAATAGCATTTCCTCTTTTGGCATATCTACAACACCACATATCCACAGAGCATGTGGATTCTTAAGTTAGCACCTGTTACGGCCCTCAGAATGTAATAATTTCTGGGCAGTACAGGTGATAATATAGCTTTGTGATTCCTATCTATTAACTCTTGGGGAATCTGAAATTTGTTGAACACATTTTGTGTGCATGATCCTGCAATATATAGTTGATCAATTACTATATTGATTTTATTACTCTATTACTGCTTTTCTCCCTCCTTTACCCTTCGCCCCCTCTTTTTTTTTTAAGGGCAAACTGAAATATCTGGGTTTTGTGAAAAATTTGGAGGTTTAGAATGGCAAATAAACACCTTTTTTTTGTATTTCTTGATGAAGAAATAGATCTGATTAAAAAAATCAAATCACATGAACAACTTTTAAGAAAAATATTTCAAAAAGCATTTTTGGGTATTTTACATTATTTGATTCTAATGCATTCTGCTACTTCCAGGCATCAGATTGTCGTTATGACTGTACTTTGCCTTTTCACTAGAATCTATCACTCGAAAGAGTGTCCCTCCCCCAAACCAGCTTTGCTTTTCAAGCTTTTTTATCTTTTCTGCCTTGCTAGAGGCATTATTAGGGCAGTTCACCTTTGACCAAATGGGCAGATGAACATCCATCCTCTGGAGCCAGTTCTAGTGCTGTTTGGTAGATCAGCTCTCAAATGGTACTGAACTGTGACCTCTTCTTCTGTTCAAAGACTAAATACACAAACTTGAGTTTCCATTGGTGCCAAGCCTGGGAACCTGAGTTGCTCCTTAATCCCAGGTCTAGCAGCCAGCAGCACAATGGGCAGCTCACCATGCCAGCCGACCAGCCTGAAAGAATGTCTTTATTCTGTCTTTCTCAACAAATTGCTTATTGTTTGCCCCATAGGCTGCTAGACCTTGTGAACTGTCCAAAACTTTATTGTTTTCTTTTAAACTTTCTTCACTTTTCCCTTTGATTTCATTTACAAATAAAATTATTTTCTAGTTTTCTTTCTTAGTAATATAAAGATGGCTTCTACTTTTAATCTCTTTTTCAGAATATATCTGCCTTTTGGAAACCTGCAGGAATCACAGAAATGGTATAAGCCCTGCAGATTTAGGCTCCTTAGAAAGAAAAGTCTGTGGAAATGTTGTGTTACTATAATGCAATGCTCAATCTTACCTAGAGAAGAATGGAGGCAAATGCTTAAAAGCATTCCTGAGTTTCCAAAGAAAGATGTGTACTCTGCTCTTGGTCCCATCTTCACTGTGGCTACAGTCCTCCCACTGCTTAAAGAGGGATTGTAGGACAGAATACTTACCTTGAGGCCCTATGTTTTGGAGTTGTTCAGGGGTAGTTGTCTTCAGAGGAAGTTAAAGCAGATTGACTGCATTTGTCTATTATTTGTCTTGAGCTATTTCTGGAAGCACCCTTTGTCTTCAGCAGAAGCTTCTGGGAATTTGGTTGCAGGAGAATCATTGTGCCAGTCAGAGCTAGGCAGACCATCAGCAAGGTGAGGCTGATGTTGCCATATTCAGCCAGATTTATCCTGGGAAAAGAGCTCCACAGGTGTGACCCCACCACATGAAGAGGAGAATCGAGCTCCATAAATATGTCCAAAACCAACATAAGACCCAAGGCACCTCTGCTCTTCTCCATTTTCTCAGCAATCTAGTGTTGAGACATGTTCACATATTCAGTGGGGAAACTTGTCCCTGTTTGAAGATAGGGAGCTAGGAGAAGAATATTGTTGTAAACAGCAAGATAAGTCTTGATCACCTGGAGAGTGCTAGTTGAGATAAATTTGACCACTCATGAACCATTTCTTGCACACACTCTTTAGGAAAGATAACAAAAGTACACAGATTTCCAGATCCATACATGACCTAAGAATCACTTAAATTTCTTTAAAGTGTATGAGTGTGTGTGTGCATGCATGTGTGTAATTTAACCTCCTTTCAAGTATGTGAACGGCAGCACAAGAGTAGAATCGCAAACCTAAAATGTCCACATTAAGCTGATGCATGGTACCTACCCGATGATATATATACTGCCTTATTGTTCAGTAGCGGCTCAGGAAGCTAAATGCATAATTTAAGATATATGTATAGTCTAAGGGTCAAATGCTGTCAGTTACACGAGTGTAAATCAAGAGCAATTGCGCCAAAGTGACTGAAGTTGCAGTACCGTGGATTTACACAAGTGTTGCTGAAAGAATATGAGTCAATACGTGCCATCAATACAGCTGAGTTAGTGGTACTGAGGGAATGTTATGCATGCACCTAACTCCTTCACTTTTTTTTTTTTGTTTATCTTTCATAATACTACCTTTTATGTTTCTATTTTTGCCTCTAAAGGAATGAGAGGCTCAAATCCTAATGAAATATCCACCTCCCACATTTACCAAACCTTCTCAACCACAGTTCATAATGACATACCAAACATCTCATAGCTTCAGAAAGCTTATTTTATTTATATTTAAGGCCAGTCTTAATTTACATAAGGGCATAATTCTGAACCTCAGGCAGGACATTGTTAGGTTAGCTGACTGCACGTGGAAATGCATTCTTTTTTGAATGGCTCCATTAGCAATTGTACAGGTCACAATGAAGGGTCACAAAACAAAGTTTCTTAGATATGTCAGAAAGCAGGATTTGGATACAGCAGGAAAGGTTGTGGAGCTGGATGGAGTGTGTGAGTATGGACATTTGGCAGATAAAAATGAAATCAACTGTCTAAAAGGATCACAGGACAATTTTCTTAACCAGTGCTTCCTGGATTCATTATTGAAAGGTTGAAGGGAAAAAAAAAATGGCTTTGCATGGGACACTGATTGCAAGATACAAATCTACAGCACAAAACAAAGAGGTATAAAACTTCATAATCTATTGGGGAATTAGCAGAGTGCCTGTCAGATACACCTGGCCTTTAATGACCTTGTATTGCATGGAGAAAGAATATATCTGATTTTCTGGGTTGAGAGAAGGCTTTTAATTCTGAAAGGAGGTTATGTGTTAAATATATGGTAGCAGTCTATTCAATAATAGAAGTCAAGTCCCTTACTTGCGAAGGCAGAATCTGGTATTCTATCACATAAAATAATGCCATTATTTCTTAACATATTTTTAAATTGAATGTATTATTTTTAAATCACTTCTTAATTATATTCTTGAATACCTAGAAAGATTAAAAAGCTCAGAAGTAGGTTCCTCAATATCCACATAATCAAAAATTGATGAATGAATCTGGGACACACTTAAAAAAAACAAACCAAAACCATTTAAGATTATAATGATGAACTGTGGGGGCTTACTGCTTCAAAAGAAACAGATCAAATGTGTCTGCAATAAAAAAAGCAGAACAGATCTCAAGACCATAATGATAATTACATCATGGTTTCTAAAAATAATAAAAAAAACAAACAAAAAAACCCTAAACTACAATGAATTATGATTGGTTTCAGAAGAGTAAAAAAAATTAAATATTGTGTACTGGCTACATTTATTTAGAAATAAATGCATAAAGACCTAGGATTATTTTTAATAAAGACACATAGGTATATGTGCTCAATACACATGCATATGCTTAGCCAGTTAGAATATTGTGTAGGTATAGATTTGTCAGAATTGTTTGATTCCAAAAGGATTCGTATAAGAAAAACTTCTCTTTGAAAGAAATGATCTCTCTAGAGACTGATAGTGATGATACAATAGGCTGGAGTTGCTATTATTAAAAAAAAGAAATATTACTATTTTTTCTGACTATGTTTCTTTTTTCCCAGTGGGATTCTGATTCCAGACATTCTACCTGCCTGACATCCACTAGGGAAGTGATGACACCATAAATTATTTAAAGGTTTGAAAACCACAAGAACTACTGTATATAACCAGATTGGATTGACTTTAACTCTTTTGATTAATAATGCATAAAGCCATAGATATGTGAATTGGTCGAGTGCTAACCTGTTAACAAAAGGAGTAGAAGGGATGAATTCTAACGTTTCTCTTAAGTTATTCTACTTAACACATTGGCCAAGCAAAACAAACAAATGGAATTCTGTGCCTTAGTCTTACACCTTCAGTGCACCATCAATATTTGATGACTATCTAATGTCTCTATATATCTGGCCATAGATGATATTTTGATCATCTGGCTTCCCAATTTCAAACTTCCCTGCTTTCTCCTGCATTTGTCAAAACACACAACTAGAAAGAAGAAACAGTTTCAATATCCTGGTTTATTTTTGACTTCTATTAAAACAGCACTAAGTACTCACAAGTGAAAAAAAATGATATTTCTGTCTTCAGCAATAAAGAAGGGCTAGAATTTCCTCAGTTTATGACATCTTGTGCTCAGCAGCAGAATGGGAGTACATATGTATGTCACTTCAGAAAGATTTCATGTTCTACCCTTCCACTGCTGCTGGCTCTGTTTTAATTATCCCCCAGCTTCATAAGTTTTAGTCTCTTATATGCTGCTTTGGGTGGAGTTCAGAGAAGAGTTCTTTCTTTCCCCTGCAAGTACAGATGAAGATGCTTGGGACAGCATCTTCACATACTCTGCTGGTGAAAGACCATTCTGCTTCTGGGTAGCCTGACTGGTGCTTCGTGAGTCAGGCTATTCAGGGTGACTTCAGTATGATATGTTAGCTTACAATAATAACTGCTGTTTTTTTTCTGTGCAATAGACAGGTACTATCCCTCCAGATTATTTTCTATTATCCTAACTGAAGCTTGACTCCCACAGATGTAGGAACAATAGGAAACCCATGTTTATATACTTCTCTTTAGTTATTCCTGCACACTTACTCTTTATCCACATAATTCAATTCTCAACTTCCTTCTGCTCCAGACACGAAATCTCTACTCAACCAGCAAAGCGTCCAGCCACGGAAACTCTGATCAATTATTTTTGCCTTTTACATGCCCATGGAGCCATCCTTTCTTGGCCACCTTGATGACAAACATATATGTCCATGGTCAACTTTTACATCTTTTACTGTACTAACAGGCTAATCTCCATCCATCCTCTGTTCAGGACCAAGTGGTGCCTCATCAATTATTTTTCAAATTCTAACATCTTTGTGAGATTAATCTATGCATAAAGCAAGGAATATTTAAATTCAAAGGCACACGCTACAGTTTTTGTTAATCCATCTTCATCAATTGGATCAGTTATTTTGGTGTAGATTTCTATTAATGACACTTGTGGAATTCAAATTAATTTGTTAGAATATGAGCAAAATCAGGATCACATCCCAGCTCTGAGAAAGAAATAAAATACAAAACTAAAATACACTAAAATACAAACTTCAGAAAATTGTAACAACCCACAAATTACACCTGAATTTGGTCTCACCAATAATATATGTAAATTATTTATCAACATCTTTTAAATATTAATGAGTACCATCACCCAAATTTCATACATACAATTACAATGCAGAATCTGTTGTCAGATTGTTTCCCTGACTCCAAGTATGACCCAATTCTTTCATAGCTCCCCAAAATATGACAAAAGTATATTCATATTTTATTAAAAATAAGAATCTCACCTATAGTTAATTTATATCCACATCTTTTTTTCCTCATATCTGTCATATCAATAAAAGTATAGGTGCATTACTTTGTTAGCTTTTATGGTTATGTACATCACTTGAACAATCTATTCCTGTCCTGAAATAAAATTCTAGCTACAGATTATTTTTACACATTTTCTTACTGCATTTTAAGGTCTAACCAGGGGACTGAGACCAGCATCTGACTTCACCGGAATAGCAAATGTCTTTCCCATAGTATCTTTCTATTGTCATTAAAAAAATGAAATCAATATTTGTTTTCTTTTCCATCTGGGATTATGTGACAAAATGATCTCCTGCATCTATTCAATTACTTTTCTTCTCTATCTTTTACATTTTCCTGCAGAACTATTTGCAAGTATAACAGAAAGATCCTTTAGAGATAATCTGTTGATTATTACAAATTCAACCTCGGACGCTGCAGGCATTGAAGGATGAAAATTGCCTGAAGTCCACTGTTGTACAACAAATCTGCACCTCTAGACTCATGTCCTGAGGTGAAAATGCAAATCAGAGAGATATTTAGAATCATTTTGACAGTTCATAAAATTAAGCAGGGATTAGGAATTCTCTCAGAAATAAATAAATAAATAAATAATATAATGCCACAAGGTCCAAACAATGTTAATCGTGTCTTCCTGCAACAGATATTGCTGCAACACACTTTTGGAAAGAAAAAGAAGTCACTTAATTAATCCTGGCATGCATTTAGCACTGATGATACCAATTCAAAAATCTGAGTACGTGAGTTCAGCATGTTAATGCATATATATATGCCTACATACATATACATAAATAATGTATAAACTACCCACTGAGTTTAACTGTAGTTACAGGTTCTTATAGAAATATTGTATGCCTTGTGTATTTTATTTTCTTCTCAATTTTATGGATTAGTCCTGATAATACAAACACTTGCTTAACTTTACATAATGAGAATGCCTTGCTGATTTTAGGATAATTCTCAATCTACATGAACTTCAACAGAAGTCTAAGAGTCTACTGGGAACATTATCAATAGAGCCAAGCATTTGAAACACACATTTAATAAGAAAAGGATTTAAATAACTGCAGTAGATATAGATGATTTTGATCCCTGCAGCATTTGCAGAAGGTAAATTATAAGCATGGCTAAAATTAATTCACAGCAAAAAACCATGCAGCTGACCACAGAAGTACATTTGAGGGAGCATATAATTTTACAGTCACCCTCCCGAAATTCCCCACCCACTTCACAGACTTTTCAGTAAAGTTCAAAATATTTCCTCTCCAAAACCAAGAGGCAGCATTGCAATTCTAAGCAACAGCACTAGTCCACTTACAAGAGTGAATATCCTTTCCTTTCTGGATAAACAAACTTTAACACACTGCATTTACACAGTATATAAAAGCAAAGCTTCACTGAATTAGATTAACATCATGTTTCAATATCTTTGGAAAATGTTCAAGTTAATTTAACATGTTTCTAACAAACTGAAAAGTCCAAAATAGAACTAGCTGAATTGGATTCAAAACTTTTTTTTAATTAAAAAAAAACCCAACAAATCCTAGATATATCTTTCAAGTTTTACTTTATGCTCAAATTTTTATCACTTAAGCTCTGAATCTTAACCATATTATTTAATGGTGTAAATACTGCTTTGTAACAGATGTTAACAAATTTCCTGATTCAAAAAAGAAACAGGAATTCTTCTTTACATACTACAGTTTAGACATTTGAATAGTGATTAATTTCCATTTTTAAAAATTTTTTATGACAATTATTTTCCATCCCACTGTAGTCCAGAATGCTAACTGGAGCTGGAATAATACATCACACAAATGTTGATTTAAATATTTAAACAAACTCACTTACTTTGGATTTACATCCCCTTTGGGCTCTACTTTCAATGAATACTCTGATAAATAAACTTACTGTAAGGAAGATCTGCTGGGAGGAAAATTTATAAATAAAAATTAAAGAATTCATGTGGGATATGATTTTTTGAATTCTAATCATCAATTGTTGCATCAGCAATTAAAGCTGACTGGAGTACAATAATTCCATGTTACATTAATTTTCAAGACTTTGTGTCTTCATGTCTAGTTTTGTTTGGTTTGCTTTGCTTTTTTTTTCTGGAGAAAACACAAACTCTTTAGATCAATTTGGGGAATATGCCCACATATCTGAGTGTATGTCTGTGTTCCACAGATACTGAACAGACTGAAGTTCTTTCTCAGCCTGAATCACATTTTTACTGATTTTGTGTACTGATTCTTATCTGTGATTACTCAGTTAGCTGGAGGAGGAACCTGGTCTTGGTTTTTCTATGTTCAAGGCCACTGTTAAACCATAGGGCAGTCAGCAAAACCAAAAAGTTTATTTCACTTCTCATTTTCAAAAAAATTTCTGTTCAAAGTATGAATGTGCCTTTCAGTGCTGAGAGGGTTGACCAAAATGGCTCCTCTCCAATATATTAGTATTAAGTAACCACATCACCCAAGATGAAACTGACTTCCTGCCCTCTCACAGGTTGGCAGGGCAAAACCGTGAAACAGAGTTTGTTCCCCATCAACCTCTGTCATTGCCTGCACATCTGTACCACAGTGCACCAATGTGCCTGAACAGACATATAGACTCCCAGTCACACGAGACACAAGGGCATGCCACACATGCAGTTACTTAGACAGTCATCCTGAAGGGCCAAGGTTGACTTTTCGTGTTGGAGTGTTTCTTTGCTCTAGAAGAAAGAGATCAAGAGGAGGTGTAGGAACTAAATGCTACAGGGGAAGTGAGAGTGGTCTGAGCTCCACTTTGCTGTCAGCCACCTCCCTTCACTGTAGGAGTCAGGCGTTTCACACAACAACCTCAGGGTGAATCTGGAGACTGACAAGCTTTAAGGACAGATAAAGCAAGAGAAGTTTCATCTCTTCTCCCCACAATTTCCTCTGTCTGGGCTGGGTTCCCAGAACAAAGAGCCTCTTCGCTGTAGCCTCACAATGAGACAATACACCATGATACAAATACTGCTGTCGTCTGCCACTAACTGTACAACCCTATCCAAGTCATGATCATGCTGTTCAGTTCTAATCAAATCATTTGCTGAATTTTGTAGGGCAAATCTCTGATCCTAATGTCATACAAAACCTCATAGCTGTAATATAAAAGTCATGTTTAAAAGCAAGTTTTTTATAAGGGAATTAATAAGGGGTAGATTTGTTCATGTGTCTATGTACAAATTTTTTTTGTGTCCCTACCCGTAAGGAGAGGCTTCAGCAAGGCCTCACCCTTTCGAATTTTGTCCCTAGTTTGACAAGTAGCCATAGTGCCTTCAATAAGTAGACTCACACTTTTGACAAAGCAGCTGTCACATCTGTAAGTAATTTTAGCCAGAAATTACATTAATAGAAAGTTCTTCTTTTTATAGACAGATGGAAAGTGAGCTTTGATTTATTTTTATTTTTAATCCTCAGGATAATGGTTTCTTACTCTGTTATGTCAATGGTCAATAACATAACAAATGCTTCATCATGAGAATATGTGTATCACTTTTCAGCAAACCCTGGCCTTTTGAGATGAAATGATATACCGCTACTTATTTTCCAATTGACATCTCTCTTGGTTAACAAGGCAAGTTAACTTGTAAGTCAGCATTTTGCATGAAGGTTTTAAGCCAATCCAGTTAGGCAATGGCTGCCATTGCTGTCTAATTAGTGACTAAAGCACTTAAAATCAGATTATTTTAAAAAAACATCCAGAAAGATCAGTAATTTTGCTCTGTACATGTCCAGAGACTATTTTCCTGTCTGAATAGAAGATATGGATTTTAAGATTTAAAGCAAGGCTCCAATCTGATCAGAAAAGAATGAAGGATGTGCACACAATGGCACTGGCAGATTTGAAGTGAGAAATGTTAAGTTTCACTGTTCTTCAGAAAAATAAAATACACCCCCCCATAATTAATTCACAAACTGCAGTATTTAGATACCACAAAACAGTAGCAAGTGACAGTTAGAGGAGGAGAAAGTAATCATTGCAATTGAGTTTGCATTCAGTTAAGACAGTTTTTTTGAGCACAGAACTGAACCTGAAAATGGCCTACATTTCAGATTTTGACTTGAGCACTGTTAAAGACTTGCAAACCTTCTGGTAATTCAGTTTGTGATGAAGGCAGAGTCAGGAAAGAAATTTGTTTTGAGGGAAATGTTCTTTCTTGGAGACATCTCTCAGTTGCAAGTTCATCCATCTTTAGAAAAAGATTTTGCTTTTTGGACCTCTGACTTCAAACCGGTTAGGTATTGATGAGAAAAAGGTAGATGTAGAATAAGAAAATAGGGCATGTTCTAGAACATAGTCTGTTTAAAAGAGAGGCAGGTGGCTGGAGACAAAATAAGTGAAAAAATAAGAAAATTACCATAAAGTTTGTAATTTGGCTTCTTTACATTGTCTTCTCTAAACCTTATTTAAACTTTTCCTGCCTTTTTCATAGCTTTCATTTGGTATTTTTTCTCATATTGGCACAGAAATGACTTTATATTCCAACTACACTTACCACTAAGTGTCAATCAAAGATACATTATAAAGATTACAAGCTGGTTATTAAAGTGATAGGACTCATCTGGGGATCAAACACCATCCAGTACCTCAGCTTTCTATGAGTCTGATGGCCTTTCTAGTTGCCTTTACTAACCTGCTGACTTGCATAATGAGAAACCTTGGATGAATGCAGGCTCTGTGGAGATTCTGCAGCAGAATTCAGGGGGAAATTTCACGTTCTGTTGTTTTATTGGCATTTGAAACAATTCCATGAGGTAAGATAGATGGAGAACTTGTGTCACAAGTGTCATAAGCATTTGTCCACTTATTCTCCAGTGAATATCTAGTAGTATTACACTGGAGTAGCAGTGTGGGCACAAGCAGTTACTGCAGAGTAGCTGCCCAACTGTACATTCGTAGACTAACATACCTCTTGATAAGTAGCTCATTTGCCTGTGCATTTCATCTCTGCCCATCCTCTCTTTGCAGTCTCATAAATTATTTTGTTTGCATGTTTTTTTTTGATTTTGTTGGTTAGGGGTTGGTTTGGGTTTTTGTGGTTTTTTTTAATTTGTTTTTTGTTTTCATTTTTGTTTTTTTTTTTACTGTAGAATTCTTTCTCAAACCTAAATCCTCAATACAAGTGAGATGTAGAACATCACTAAGAGTGACTTGAATAATATCCAGGAAAGCCAATTAATAAAAGTAATGTAAAAATAGGTGGAAATTGGAGCAAACTGGGGCAAACTAGGGCCAAGCTGATTTTTCACACAGACATTTTCCCTGTAACAAATATAATGCTGTCTGGAAAAGGCAGGTTTTGACATTGTTGTTAGTCTGTGGGTACTCAGTAAATCATATTGATGCACATAGTTGACACATCAGGGGTATGTGGAAAATAAACTGCCCAATCTCTCTGGGCCTAACAACTTACAGACCTCAATGATATATGGTAAGGCTGGTGTTCTTGACACCAAAAGGAGTAAATCAAAATGCCACCAGAAGGTGCTGACAAAATTAAGCAACCAAGATTGCACAGAGAACAAAAGCCGTTCTGCATAGATACTTATTTCATATTCAGACCTGCTCATATTTAATTTTTACCCTTATTTAGATTTTATGAAATTGCTTTAATTCTGTATGGGCAGTCAGTTTATAAAGTAATTAGCAGTACAGTCCAAATGGTCTGTAGTAATGGTATATAGTTCCGAAAACTAAGCATCACTAAGAAATATTGGCTCTGATACCATTAGGAAAATATTATTTTATCAGGATCATAGAATCATAGAGCAATCTGGGTTGGAAGAGACCTTAAAGACCATTTGGTTCCAAACCCCATGCCACAAGGGTTTCCACTACATCAGGTTGTTCAAAGCCCTGTCAAACCTGGCCTTGATCACTTCCAGGAATGGGGCAGTCACAGCTTCTCTGGGTAACCTGTGCCAGTTTCTCATTACCATCATAGTAAAAAATTTCTTCCTAATGTCTAGACTAAATCTACCCCCTTTCACTTTAAAACCTTTCATCTTGTCCTGTCACTGCATGTCTTTGTAAAAAGTCCCTCTCCAGCTTTCTTGTAGGCCCCCTTTAGATATTTAGAAAAATGCAGGGGATTGCTGAATAACAGTTGGTTCATGTTAATTCATATATTTCATAGATAACACCTGAAAAGGCCCTAAATAAAATAAATTTATTGGTCATATATCTTTTAAATTCTGTGAAGCTAGAACTCTTTTTATTTACTCACAAGGAATGGTGTCTCTACCTGTCCTGCAGCTTGAAAACTCCTGTGATGGGTGCTAGTGTGGGTCTAACCTAAAGGTATGAATCTGAAATGCAAACTCTAGGAAAGCCTAAATACAGATCTGGGTAGTGTGGCTTGATCATGTTTGTTTTCAGTATTCAAGAAAAAAACCTCAAAAACTAAAAAACAAAAAGCAAACATCTGAGGGAAGAATTAATTTGTGTTTGGACCTAGATTTTATGGATTAATAATATATGTATTTACTTTGTTCTACAGAAGCAGACAAGGCTTATTTGGTATTTTTAGGACTGCTTAAATATTCCTCAAGCCAGGAGTCCATAATTACCTCACATACGTAACATCTTCATCTTCATAGAGAAAATAATCTGAGATGATTCGTCACCTCTAGTCTGCCAAAACGTACCGTGTTAACTACAACTGTTACATGGAAATTAAATATAAGACACAAACACCTCAGTGAAGTTCAACCCCTCACACTGTCTGCCATGGGTTTTTACAGTGATGATGTTAACTGTCACTAGTGACTCCTGATGTACAACATATCTGAAGGTAAGCATGAGGGCCAAGACCAGAATGCAAGAAAACTACTGCAGTAACAGTAACTGAATACCAATACCTTCAAGCCAGGACTGGAAAGTAAAGTGATGGTAAAGAAATCCTCACAATGCATTGTCAATTTAAGTTGCTAAAAATCTTTTAATTCCTCCTGAAGCCTTCTTTAAAGCACCAGAAGTAGAATCAAACTCTGTCATCCCTTGAACAAAAGAAGTCAACTGTACAACCTCATACCAGCATCAATAGAACTGCCACAGGTAGATCCCAGAGTTTCCACCTGTTTGTAGCATTTACTCTATTCTCCCAGTCTGCATGTTGAGGTGATGGTATGCAAAGACTTCAAAGAAATAGAAGGGACAAATTCTGCTCACCAGAGATAATGAAAGGAGGACACAAGATAGAATGATTTCTTCTAGTCACAATACAGGTGTGTCAGTTCTCAACCCGATGCTGTTGCTTTTGTTCCACTACAATTTTGCCCCATAAGAAGAATAGTTGATCAAGTGAAAATATAGCATGAGCAAAGCACTTGAAAGGAGCTTATAATGTGATCTGTCTGCTTGCTACCATTTGACAATGAAAGTACCAGACTCAATTACCCTGGAGTTCCTAATGAGGAATAATAAAAAAAACCCAGACAAAAATACCTCACACTTCCCAAAACCAGCTGAAGTCAAAGAACTTGAAAATGACTCTTTACTTTCTTGATGTTCACAGTGTGCTTTTGTGCTCACAGAATCTAAGAGGTTATTAAAAAAAACCCCTATATTAATGAGTGGCAGTGGTCCAGCAGAAACACACAGGTAGTTTCATCCTGTTTCTCTTCCCCACCCAACAAGAAATGCCAATCACAAGTTTCTAGCCCACCAAAGTTTCAGAGAAGGGGTTGGTGTGGGCCTAGTTCTCCTTCATATTTGATCAGTGGCTTTCTTCCTGTATTGTTGCAAAGGAGAATTATTTCCATTTGACTACTTCTCTAACCAACAGATCAAGTTACTTGAGATAAGAAATTGAGAATCGAATGAGTTTCTGCAAACAACATCACCACCACAAATTGGCAGAACTAGCGGGCTACAAAGGTGATTATTGCATTACCAGGCTAGATGCTGACACCCTGAATCCAAAACTGCCTGACCTCTCAAGTCTGTCTAAGGTTTGCAAAGTATAATATGATTCGTTCTGACTAAATAACAAGGGGAAACACTAAAAAACATCTTAAGAACAGAAAAGTGTTCACTGTGGGTCAAGGATGCCGTGCCCTGGTGAAAACACGGACATAAAAGAAATCAATATCACACCTAGACCTTGTAGGAAGACGTAATAATTGTCAATCACAACTAGCTAGACAATGTTTAGCTCCTAAATGCTAGACATTTTTCTCTTTTTTTGCCTCACTGAAAAGTATAGGCTTTGTCATCCTCTTGTCATCCTCTCCTAAGTTGTTTTGTGTGTGCTTTTATGACTGTTCCCAATTTCCCATGCTTTGCTGGCTTGGGTTTGAGTGGCAGCAAGGAATCTGTAAGCAGGTGTTGTGGAAGTGAAGCGTGCCATTCGGCCAGTACATTAGGTAAAGTAACGTTCCCCTGGGATCTCTAATGCTTACAACTGTATCAGCCCCAACTGTTCCTGTAAGAAGAGGAAGAGGCCAGTCTTGACCTGTTCTGACCAGATGTTTTGGAAATATGCCCATTTTTAGCAGACATAATAGCTGTTAATTTATCAAAATCGTAATAGGTATTAACAAAGCAGACCCTTTATTTACAACCAAATAATAAAATGCAAGGAGGAAATTAGGGATATAGAAGAGGTTATGTTAAAAAAATATATATTTTTTAATTAGCCAATGCCAAAATTGTTCAGGAATCTGTAGAGACTAGACATAAGGAAAATGGCAGCACACCTAATGTAAAACCTCATGCTGCAATGGAGGAAACTGAGTGAGGCTCATTTGGAAACATTAAAGCTTCTGCTTTGAGCTCTGGAAGCAGGGAATCCACATTCCAAAACCAGGAGGAAACTCTGCTCATGTTCTTTTACCAATATCCTCTACAATTGCTGGAATAAGGAAGAAACATTTATAAAAAACTTCTATAAAACAAACCAAAATATTTTGCTTTCTTTCCTCCTCTTTCCCCAAATATATAGCCCACCAATTTTCTTAAAGTTGTTTTTGGTTTTGTTTTTTTCCAATGAGTACCCCTTCCCAGCATAAATATATGAGAGCAGTCATTTGCATTATCATTTTGAAGTGCTGGGATTTCATTCTGTTTCACGTCCCAAAGGGGTAAATGCGTTTCTTTTTTTTTTTTTTTCTATGATGATTCGTGGAATTACAGTGAGTTTGCACTGCAGGAAATAAGAGCAGAATGGGTTGTTGAGAGGTTTTACAGACTAAAATTTCTGGATTTCTGAAGCATTTACTTAAGCTACAATTATTAACAATAGTTTGCTGATCACAAGAAGCAAATCACCAGAAAGGTATGCTTAAAATCAGAATGCTTTTTTCTAATTTGGTGGTCTTGTTCCACAACCAGACTTTTTAAACACAATACAAACACTTCAGTAATAATAATGATTGCTACTAATACTAATCATAAGGTAAAGGTGTCATTTAACAATATACTTTGTTCAGCATTATGGTTTTGTATTTGTTCTTTCTTAAAGACTATGCAGTTTTTCATTTCATATTTTTAGCTGTGTTTTTTGAAGGAGACATTTCTTCTCCAGCACAGCTTTTGCAGTGTACAGTGCCTCTCTGTGCATACAAAGCACCCCATATGGTTGAAGTAGACTGGAGGGGTTGCTACTAACCATATCTTAAAAAACAGATGTTACTAATCTTCCAAATATTATGCCCAAATGATGCCACTTGTGACTGCTAATGGTTGGGCTCATCAATCCCTTCCAATGTCCTTTTGCATGTAGCATGTAAGGGAAAGTAAATTTTGTCCAGGAAACATCCCTCTAAAGAGGCAGATCTCTTTATGTTACTACTGAATGGTTGAACAGAATGTCAGTTCCTGGAGGGAGATGTATGTGTATGTTATAGGCAAGAAGGAAAAAAAGTTTGCCTGCTAATAGGACTTTCAAGGAAACTTTTAGGACAGCCATTTCAGAGCCAGGTTGCTTTGTGGCAAGCTGAAGTTTTTAGCTGAAGTGCCTGTTTGTGTCATGCAATACACAAAGGCAACTTTCTTTTACATTTACAAAGGTTCCTTTACAGATTTGCACAAAAATGTAGTAGATTCTTATAAGGATGCTGGGGATGGACTATTCATTAGGGACTGTAGTGATAGGACAAGGGGTATATAATATGTCCATAATTTTCAACAGGGTCTAATCTAATTTTTAACAGTGTAACGCAATTCTCTGCTCCATACTTACCTTGTAAATTTACATTTTTGTATTTCATAACACATACGAAACATATTTACACTTTGCTTAGTTTCTCCTTCTTGCCAGCATGGACTTTAACCACTCCAAGCAGAAAATGAATAGAAGGTGGGGAGTGGTTGGCAACAAGCACACATGGTTAAATGTCAGCATTTTGGTATGTCATTTAATGGTCAGACACTTCAATGTATTGCCATCCAACAAACCTATGAGACATATTATCAAGGAATATATGCCAGCTCTTTTTCCAGCAAACTGCTTGATGCTTGATGCCAAGTGCTGGTGGGTGTATACCTTTTTATGCTGTCACTGCATCCAGCCTCCAGGGTGTTGCGTGAAAGGATCACTGGATGTTAATGAATAACAAAATGTGTCATTTCCCTTTAGAATTTGTCTATCTATCATATACAGTGAAAAAGATGTGTTTGTTTTCTTCTGCCTGTATTTACATGTGTGTCAAAATACGTACTGTTAATCCTGGCCACATGCTTAGACAGTATGTTGTCTTGTTAGTCTTTTTTTCATTATTACTGTTGCACATGATCATACATCCCATTTCATATAAAAAGATAAAAGCCACAGAAAAATAAATTAGAACAAAAAGATCTGTTTCTTCCTTCCTGGAGCAGCATCTTGTGTTTAAAACAGCACTTTCCATAGACAATGGATTTGTAAGAAAAGCTTTTAACACATTTAAATATGTTGCCACTCATATGTCACTACAATATAAAGAAAACTAAAGATCAGAAATCCACTATTACAGCTCAGAACCACAGATGAATAAATAATATGAAAAAACAATTCGTGAAAACCTTGCAAAATAGGTATTAGTGTATGTTATGATCATATTCTTTTAATGACATATCACCATTGCCCAATTTATTTGTTGGGATAAAAAGTTCAGACCTGTAGATGAGTTTCAAATAGTCTTGGGAGAAAACACATTCATTTTGGTCACAGGCCAAAGCAGCTCCTGAAGGTCGAACAAAGAGTCCTCAAGCCATCAAGCCTTCAAGCCGTTGAAGTCTGACTGCGCAAAACCATTGCAGGGCAGCTTATGGTCAGCTAACAAATAGGTATAAAAGGCACATTTTGGAAAATAAGAGTTGGAAGTATCTGATCATCATAAGCTCTTCTCAGACCTTTCTCAGAGTCTTCCTGACCTGCATTTAAGCATCTGCCCATAGGTTTCTCTCAGTGAGACCAAGTTTAAATCGTCAGGGTACAATAAAGCATTCTAAATAAGTATCCTAGTGCTACTACTAATATTGTTTAACAGCTGCACAAGAAAATCAGTATAACATATATACATGGGAAGAATACATGCAGGTATTTAACTGCAATATATATAAGTAATATTATTAGACAATCTAGCAATTAGAAAACAGTATTTGTAATTTTCTTTGCAAATTCTAAGGACTATATATGATACCTGTATTTTCACAGATAATATGTGCTGTTTCGCAGAAAAAGAGATGCAGTTTTGTGTGTGTGTCCAGTTTTAACTAAAACTAAAGTCACTGTGGGTCTTTAATTGTGTTTTTCAACAAACTGATTTAAAGTTCCCTGGGGCACGCATACTGTAGGATTGTGACATATCACACCAGGTTAAGTCAAACTCAAAATATTATGTGATATGACAGCATGTAAAATGCATGATTAACAAATCCACTGGGAAACTTGGCTTTATGAAAAATGGTGCAACACGGAAACTTTGGCCACTCTCTGGTAAATTCTACTTCTGAAAAAATAATGTTACTCAAAAGTATAATACTATGTTAGTTTCTGTTTGATATCCACAGCTTTCTCCTTTGGATAAAATGCCACTGACAAAGATCAACAAATATTTGTGGTGAATGCAAACAGCAAAAGTTGTACTTCTCTTGGAAAATAATTGATTTGTTGACAATTCAGAATATAAAGACTGGAGTGAAGAATCTGCAGGAGATCCGTAAACACAGTTTCCCTCAGTAGTTCCTGAAATAATCGATACATACTACATCTTTTCTACCAAAGGATGTAAAGATATCATTTACCAAAAGAGGGAGAACAGGTCTTTTTTGCCTGTGTAAGAGTAACCATATCATGTGTTTACATTTGCTGGACAGAGAGCATCCAGTATTTTTGTGGCATCAGGAAAAAGGGCTATAAGCTACACCAGACAGACTTCAGATCCAGTTTTCCCTTTCCTGCTAAAGTAGCTCATAAAATTGCCTCTCTGATATGTCAACCCCAGTCTGATGCTGGGCAGAAAAAACATTGGCCACTCTTCAGGTTTTTGGGTCCTGCTCTGATGCACTTATTAACAAAGAATAGATGTTTATTATTAGTTATGTTTTATAACAATACACTATGATGTCATTTGACAATTTTAAAAATTTACCTTTTATTAGTCTTCCAGTCCTTTCCCTGCTCTCCCCATCAGCTTTGAATTGAATAGTTAATTTGAAATAAATAAGATAAAGATAGAATTTCAGAAATATCAAATTTCTCCTAGTCTTGTCAAAATAGACAGCTGGCAGAGAACAGAGATCCTCTTTCTGTCCTTTCTCAAAGAAAAGCTTAAATGCTTCCCAATAATTATGGGTTAGAAGAGAATCCACAATGCCACTCACCTTCAGGACTCACCTGGATTTGAAAACACACCCCACATTTTTGAAACTGCTTGTTTTTTATCACAAGAAGTCTGACAAAATTCTATCTGCCTAGTTTACTACATGACTACTTTCTGAAATGCAATAGAAAATGGAAATGCAAGAGGTCTGGAACACACAAAGGAATCATAAACATGGGATCCTTTATACCATTACTAAGCAGCAGAGCACAACCAAGCCATGAGTAAGTATAGACAGGTCATCTCCAGCAAGGAGGAACTGACAATCAAAGTCATTCTGCTTAGTTTTATCGACATTAGTTTCAGCTTGTGCTGACAGACTAGAAAAATTCTGCCAGTTGCTGAGGAACAGAGGCATGTATCCTTACAACAGACCAAGGGTCCAGCTTGTGCCACAGCACTGGTTCTGTGATTGGCCTGTGAATTCTGGCACTGAAGGTGATACAGGATAAAATTTAGCAAGCTAGTACTCCACCTGAGCAGTTAGACGCAGACACTACAAGCACAGTGAGAGCCACAAGAAAAAGATCTGTGTTTGCGGGAAGCAAGGCTAGATGGAGCAGGGCACTGAGGGGCTCTATGCGAGCCACTTGCCTGTCCCATGCCCCAGGGTGAGGTAAATCAAGCAGTTACTGGAAAGTTTGCAACACCAGTATCCACTCTGGTATATCTAGCAGTTGCAGTAAAGTCTTCTAATACTTAGGTGTTGATTAACCTTATCAGTCCACAGAGGAAAAAAGAGAAAGATGTTACACGTATCTATTACCCAATTTGGTATACCTTAAAAATAATCCAGATTTCAATTCATTACTTTCTGAAATTCAGGATTCATTACAACATAGAATACTGGCACTCACAATTCCCACTGTCTTCTCCTGTTTTGGCTAAATTTCAAAGTCTGAAATGCTAACACATTTTAAGAGTGTTGTTTGAATATGAGAGTATTTACTAATGTGGTGAATTTTTTATAATCTGCAAAACCATATTGTATAGACTAGATTAAGTGCAATCCAAAGATGAAGAGTGAATATCCTTTCAGTGGGATCTCTAGGGATGGAGTGCCATAAAGAGAACTGTTTGTGCAGGTTTCCCACAGTTATTACAGCTTTATCATTCTGACCTGAAGCATCCCATTTTTGGGGAGTGAAATTGTAAATCATGCTGAATTATGTAATGTATAACATATTTGGAAATTAGTAAGGAAATATTTCCCTCTTTTCCTTCTTCTAGAAAAATAAAACATATGCCCTGTTCCTATCCTCCCACAAAAAAAATGTGGATGGCTGAGGAAGAATCAAGTGTTCTGAATGTTCAAACTGCTGACTGGGATGTGTAAAATTTACAGGTTTTTACGTCTAATGTACAGTCTGCAAAAAATCATATTTTCTCCTTTTAAAAAAAAAAAAAACACAAAATAATTCTCCAATCCTCAAGCAAAACATTTCAATCCTATTTTTTCTTTTTTTTTTTCTTTTAGAAATCAGCCTTTCTTCTGAAATCTGAAACAATATCTGCTCTTCTTTTTTCTCCCTTTTGAAATATTTTTCCTATAAGTACTTTAGCAAGACAGTTTGGAAATTGCTCTATTTCAAAGAAGCTCGTACTTGTGACTGTAAAAAAATATTCCTGGTAAATTACTGACTCCTCTGGCCAACCATGGCAGACTCCTGTAAAGCACACGAAGAATTTTGAATCGATGGTGCACTTGAAGTTATGTTTTAAGCGGTTACTGAAATATATACACACAGAATAATAAACATGCTATATTAATCTACTTCAAGTGAATAAGGACATTCCTGAGGCCTGGACAGCTTTCTACAGATTGGTACAGAAAGGTAGAGTGCCTGATACTCTTATGAGAACTCTCTGCCTAAAAAAGCATACTTAGTGCTGAGTCTGTCCATAAAGTTTATACCACATGCAGCCCAATAGCCTTTTCATTCTGCGCGAAACAGGTAAATGTTTCAAATGTTTTTGTCAGAGATGGAGGTACTGAAGATATCAAATCACTGTAATTAAAAACCCAGCCAGAAGGAGGATTTGTGATGGCCGCACAGGAGCCTTGTTAGCCTGTTGCCCAGTGAAGCAGCAGCAGCAGCAGCTCCTGCTCCTGGCTCAGGCTGCCAGCGGACTCAGGTTCCTTGCCCTGAGCCAGAGAAGCAGGGTGTGCTGCAGAGGTCACACATGCTGCCTTGGGGAAGAGTAGGGGAAGAACAGGAGCATTGGTCTGTGTGTGGGTTGTGTATGTCTGTGTCTGTGTATGTCTGTCCTTTTAATGGCCCATTAGGCAGGAGCTTCAGATGATTTTAGGACATAGACACTTACTGTTTTGCTGCAGCAACCTCATGGCAAAGTCTTAAGGAATTTAATGGGCTTGAAGCCAATTGGATTATACTGGAATATAATATAGTTCTACAGAAAGGAGTTGGGATTTCTTTTTAGAAAGAAAACCAAAAAAAACCCCCAAAACACCTATAGAGTTTAATAGCAATGGTTGTCTTCTTATAATAGTTTAAACCCAACATATTCAGTTTTAAGAGAACATTTTCTTTCTGCTGTATATTTCTTTGGGTTGGATTAAAAATTATATAGACAAGTTATCATTCTCCATGCAGTTGCACTGGATTTTCCTACAAGAGGTAGCTGAAGTGAGTAAGTAGTGATAATAATGGATATCTCCATTAAAGAGCAAGTAACCATGCTGCTGGGGTGCAGAACCAAAGCAGTGCTGTTGCTGGCCTTAACCTTTTTTAAAAGAAAAGAAAGAAATTCTGGCCAGATCTTAGTGTATTCTGAATATGCCTGTTCTTCCTTAGCTTTGTGCTTTTGCTAGTTTCTTAAAGTTTGGTTGGTGCTGAGCAAACACATTAGAGGGAAAAAATGGACTGTAGACCCCCCAGCCTGCTATCTGAAAGCATAGATCACCAAAATATGAACAATACATTACATAGAAAGATTAGTAAGAAACGCCTTTGCATTTATTAGCATGTTTAAGTGGATTTTTGTGCAAGTGGCAAGGTTCACATTTGCTTCCCTTACAGAGAGTTTTCTGCTGCTGTGTATCACTCCTTTCTCTCCTGGTCTGCCAAGAGTTTCAGCATGAACATGAAAGGAAAAAGGCTCACTACAGGATTTCACCAATTTATTACATGATAAGGGCTTATTTGTGCCCATTAATTCCAGGCCTCTTTCAAATGAAGACATAAAATTATGCCAAGTTTCTGTGCAAGTTGTGATATTGCCAGCTCCTAGCTGAAGCGAGAAAACCTTTCAAATTTGTTCCTTTTCGGACTGAGACACAAACTTACGCTGTAAACTTACTCTCTTCCCTAGTCATCCATTCAGTTTTCATGGCTTTCTTCTATTAGTCGTCACCTTAACTGCTGAACTGTGGGGCCAACAATATTATTAAACATAGCTTTAAATACTGCAAATGTGAAAAATTTTCATTGAAGGTACAATCTATGGCCAAGGAATATAAATGAATTTGCTTTATATATAAAACTGAGAGGGGATTTTGTGAGGGCAGTTTGTTAGCTAGAAACCACATTTTATGAAGTTCACAGATGTTTGAGAGGTTTCAGTGGAAGACTGTATTTTTCATAAAAAACCTCTAAGAAGTTACTGTTCTAGGTGGTCCAAGAGAGAAGACGGAGGACCGTAGGCCACAAAGTAAATTAAAGTCAAATCTTATTATTCCTTATTAAAAGCAAAAAGGTCAGTTTCAATTTAAAAGGAATACTGATTGAATATATTTAAACCATGTTCACATAACTGAGGGCGGCAACATCAAAACAAGCAACTCAGTACATGAATCACCAGAGGACAGGGGAGTTAACTGATCTGTTAACGTGCAAATGATTCCAAAGTGAATCAGTAGGCCTGTGCATATCTGAAAGGAGAATGGAAACCCTGAAGAGGTATACAGCCATTTAAGCAAATCAAACATGGACATGGAAATTCAGATCTGCATTCCAACTTTGCAAATCTGGTAAATAACAGATTCTGTCAACTGAACCTAGGCTGGAGAAATAACCTCTCTTGTTACGCGCTCCTGAATTAAAGTTTTTCCTGCAAATTACTAAACCTTGGCCCATTTACAGTCTGACTCTTCCTGCCATGGGAGTTAATCATCTTTAATTTAACTAAACATCTCACCTTTAATTTTTTCTGCCTGCATTCAGTGTCACATACAGTAGTCCTTATATCCACATCAAAGAAGTACTACAAAAAAAAAAGGGAAAAACTTTGTTATCTACTTCCATTGTACTACCTGAAATACTAGGTTCAGTTAAATAATAATAATAACAAAATGTTCATATTAGGCATACAAAAAATGAAAACTTCAAAGCTCTGCTTTATTTTATTTTATTTTATTTCATTTTATTTATTATATTTTATTGTATTTTATTTTAATTTTTCAATTCTGATGTACAGCAAGCTCTTTATTCTATCCATTTTTAATTTGCTTCTATTTCACATATGGCTGCTTTCTGCTTTACCATACATGAGTTTTCTCAGCTATGTGTTTCTTTTCTGTGCCCAGAACATTCTCCAGGGGGATTTCTAGTAAGCGATGTTTCTTTCCAGACTTTTGAAAAGCCTGCCAGAACCAAGCTTTTGCTATTGTGGAACAAGTCTCGGGAAGAGCTGGCCTAGCTGACACATCAGGCACACTGCAAAAGATCTCTCTTGCCCTCTTCCTTTCCCCACAGCCGATGGCTTCACCTTCTCACCAGCCCCCGTATGGTCTTTGTACCATGCCCTCTGTGCTGGAAACACACAGCCCCTATAGAGTAGTCTGAATCACAATTTTACAGTTGGTGCCCTGAAAGCTTCCTTTGGCACCTAAACCTGGGACTAGAATTAAGATAACCCTGCTGTATAGGATTATCCTGCCGTGGGAAGAGGATACCTAGACAGCCTGAAGCCAGTTTCATTAGGAGAACCTGACCCTCCACCAAAAACATTGCCACAATATGTGGTAAGCAGTGTTATTTTTGCATGGCGTTTCACAACACTCACCAGTGACAGATTTTGCCTCCAAGACGTGGAAGGCCACTATGGCCCAGTCAACAGGAGTTAGGATTTCAGTTATAAGATAATGTGATGCCTACTGCCCTGTTCATACAGGAGGAGAGATTTAATGTGGTTTAATTAGGCTCCAACTTCATCAGATTATTTGTAAAAAGTGTATCCATCATACAGGGTAAGAAACTTTTCTCTCCTTAACTATTCGCAGTTTCCAACCTGGACCCAAACTGTTGCTGGGACTTCTATAGCTTCTCTACATAAAAGTATGAAGATTGCTGGTAAAAAGAAACATAATTTCCCTCAAGTAAGCAAACGTTTTGCCAAGTCCCTCTTTTCTTTAGCCTTTCCAGGAACCTTTTCCCATGTTCATTTCCACTGCTGGTTTAATAATGAACTAGACCTTCTATGGACTGGTTATCCACATTGAACTCCTGCTAAATTATGACAATTTGAACTTAACATCTTGACTTATCCAATGCGTCCTTCACCTGCTGTGGGGAAGAAAAAAAACATCTTAAAGAGGACACGGATCTAGTTTGCTCCTGCTGGTGAGACAAAGCTCTTTGGCACATATACTGCATGAGTGCATTGTTTTCATCTGGCCTTTGAAGAACAGTGGATACTTGAAAGCTGAGTGGGCTTAAGAAATATTTAATGATGAACTGTCATTTGCTAAAGGGAGAAGCAAACCAAAATGTACTAGGTTTTTAAATAGCACTTGTTATTGTTTAGATAAACATAATATAAGTTCAACTGGATCCTCTGTCAAGAAGAAAGCTAAAATCATAACCATTTATAAACTGATTGTTCACACATTTTTGGTCTCTGTTCTCATGAAAGGATAACATGGCACACTTATGGAAATAGCCAAATAAAGGGTGGGGTTTTTTAAGAGTAGGATAAAATATCAACACTTATTGCAGTAGATTTATAGCTAATTTTTGTAGTACTACTGACACATCCCATCAGATTTGCAGATTTCCTAATATTATATTACAGGATTTTTGAATCTTATCAGTGGGTTTGTATGTATAGTGTTATTGAATTTGTTGTTTGCTAATATGATATGAGAAATTGTTATGGTATCAATCTTTCCAATAATATCTGCAATTTAAATTCCTTAGAGCATGTTCCTATTGTACCACAACCAGCAATAAGATGTACGTATTATTTTTAGTATTGATTTTGCACTGCAAAACTATAAGGTTTCCTTACTATTTATTAATTTTAATTACCCCTAAGATCTCACTAAGTTAGTAGGATGTTTATTTTGAAATGCAGGGGGAGGAATATTTTACCAATTTACAGAGAGTTTCTAAGACTGGAAATTCTGGAGTCAGCACAAGAGCTTAGGGCAAAATCCTGCTGTTATGCAATATGGTTGCTGGGGATGGGGGAAGTGGAGGAGTGCTGGCGGGAGTACCAACCTACTTGTGCAGAACCGGGTAGAGCAAAGCAGTGAAGGAAAGAAAATGTTCAGGGAAGGTACCCTCTGGTATATGCATCCTACATACTAGTCAGCACCTGGCAGATCATAGCTGCTATTGGTCTTATAGGTGCTGGATGCAAGGACAGCAGGTCCCAGGGGAGGCAGCAGTTTGTGGGTGGAAGGACGGCCTGGGTCCCTCCCAGCACCCAGCTGTATATCAGCCTACAGAGACATGGTGGTTTACTAGTGACAATGGAAAAAGAGAATTATCTTTGTGATTTTACACTGTTTTGAACAACTTCTGAAATTCCTGTGCATTTGCTTAGAGCAAATAGCCACAGATAAATGCAAAGCAGTATTTTAGAGCTAGGTTTATATTTTATCTGTAAATCACATTCAATACACTAGTTATGATATGCATTTTCTCAGGAGATACTGTTTATGCTTATTCTTACAGGAATTTTTTAACGTTCACTTATTTCTATTTTTAATGATCTTATGTCACTAAACATTGATGTTTTCTGGGAGCTCAGTTGAACTTTAGCAAAAGGCTTTGGACTGAGTTGCTTTTCTTTCCCTGTAAGACTGACGTTATACACTACTATTCAGATATAAAAGCAAGCTATAGTGTAGAACCTGGTGAAGAATCCTACAGCCTGCAAAGTAAGAGAACTTAGAGTAAACTATGTCTTCATGAGAAGATAACACTTTACTCAGAAGTTCATTTTTTTTAATTACGAAATCACTTCAAACAGTTTCAAAATGTAATGGAAACAATATGGTGTGGCTCTTGATGTTGGTTTCTACAATTAGTGTGTTATTAATTAAACTCTCGAGTAATATAATGACTGTTGGAACCTCTCTTTGCATTTGAAATAAATGCAGACTGTGGCTCCAATTATAAATAGAACATAACTCTAAAGGCTTAAAACTGCAAATTAAATTATTCAGAGACAAATCATTAAATTTATGTTATATTCACAGGAAATTATTTTTGTGCATTTTTATTTTGTTCCATATACTATATCCAAGCATCTGGTTTCACCAGCAAACTTTTGTTGCAGTGGACACTTGCATCTTTCTCCACTAATGTATGTGCATGAAAGCACACACGTGTGCACACACCCGTGCGCACAAAAACACACACACACACACATTTGCAAATGCTTTCAGTTAAGTATGATGTCCTGAGCAATTTTCTTCATGTGTCTAAATAGGGATAATTTGGTCTGAGGTGGAGCTAACACCCCGTTGTCTCTGTTTATCTACTTTTGAAAAGCTATTCCACAGAACTTTGATTTAGCCACGTGACATTGCAGAGGAGCTGCAATGCTCCTGTTTTTCTTGCATCACCAGTAAAATTTCTACAGTCCCAATGGACCTCGGAGAAGTTTCATGATTTGGTAATCAGAAATCTTTTAGTAACTCTCAAAAACCAGGTTGTTTTCTAGCATGATTTAGCAGTTGTTATGAGAGTCGCAGCTCCATCACCCATCTCTAATAAAATCAATTAACGACGGTGTTTCGTCATACTTACGAGCAGACTTAACATCTGTTACCATCAGTAGAAATTTTCCCATGGACTGAAACAATTTTTAGTTTAAGAACACAGTTTAGAGACTTTGTTGTCATTGGTCAGTGACCTGGAATCTCTGAATAAAAAGTAGCAAAGAAATTGGGCATGTCCAGCAACAAGTGTTACTGGATTATAAAACTTTGGCAGCCTTGTTTGAGAACATTTGTTCAATTAGCTCTAGAAGTTATGCCAACTAGACCTATATGGAAAATTTTAATACAGAACCTTTTGGGGTTATTTTTTTGTGTTTGTGGGTTTGTTTTTTGGTTTATTTCTCCCATGCTACATGGATATGATTAGGTTGCCTGTAAAAAGTTATTTTTTTAAAATAAATTATTTTTAGTCTTCAGGGCAGATGATAGTACTGATTAAAACATTCTGTTTAATACCAAATTTTACAAGTTTGTGTTTTGTTTCAAAAACAATGAAAAAGTTAAAAGCAATTGAATGTTTTAACCAATGCCATATTATAATCTGTTAATAGATTATGCATAGTTATTTTTGGCATGTGTAGATAGAATATAAAAAGAATACAGGAACATAAAATTAGATTTGAAACAAAATTCCTACACTTGTCAACATAAAGAAAGTTTCTAAAATGGCTGCTTGTTTTTTCTTTGGGTTTTTTTGTTGTTGTTGGAGGTTTTTTGGGGGGGGTTATTTGTTTGGGTTGGGATTTTTCAGATTTTTGGGGTTTTTTTTAATAGAAATAGAATTTCAAATATTGTTATTTTCTCATAGATAAGAAATTTACAATTTTGGCCAGGCTAGTTTTTATCTGGCTCAATGTTGCCATAGTTGATATTATGAGCAGCCAGAGGAGAGTTATGAACAAGGATATCCCAATTTATTCCCAGTGTTTTATTCCAGTGTTTTCACAAAGAAATAAAATGACTAATTCAATTCATGTTTTATAACTAAGGAAAGCTACTAACCCTATCTCAAAGCACCTTCCTCCCCCCTCTGGAAAGGAAAGCATAAACTAACATTAAATCTCTATCAAGGTAAGGAAAAAGCTTCCTGATATCAGTTCAAGTGCTAAACCCACTGAGGGGGAGAGTGTTAGTATCTCTGGATATTGGTTTTGTGTCTCCAACAAGAAGAAGCTATCTAGTTAACTGAGTTGCCAATACAAAGCCAAACAGCTATAAACCAGCTGTACACAGCTGTATGCATTCCTCCTGTGGAGCCATCTGCAGACTTTGCCACAAATACAGTGTTGACTCCAGAGGTTTTGGTGCCTTGGGGAAAATGGGAAATTTCTATGCCTCCAAGCACAAGTTTACTTACTCAGGCATAAAACACTGTTCTGTCACCAAAATATTGCTGCCTTCCATGGGTGCCTATTTTACACACATCATTTGCTTTTCTTCAGCACCTCAGAGGGAATTTTTTCTATTAAAATTCCAAGCAATTTAGGGCTATGCACATCTTCTGTTCTATTATTTCATTTGACATTGAAATGCCTTCCCAATACTGCTAATATTTTGGAGAGTATGGGTTGTCAGAGGTAACAATTCTGGATCAAAAGCTTTCCACTTCTCACTCAGTTGGAAACAAGATACTGAGAGTCTTAACCATTTATGCTGTTCTTATCATTTTGGCTAGACTGTTCAAAAGTGCCTTTCCCCACAACTTCTTTTGCAGGAAATGCTAACGTGGCTCCTCAAACATAATAGTTCTGTCAGCCAAGATGACAAATCTGCACCAACCATGAAACATGGTGATAACAACAATAAAAACAACTTCCCATTATCTAGATCATGAATGTGTACCTTGTCTTGCAAATTGATCATGGATTTGTCAAATAAGACGGGAGAGTCCATTCACCTGCCCTTTGCCATAAGAGCAATGGTTATGAATTAAATCATCTAATCTTGGAAAAGAGGTGTGGGAAGGATTTCCAAAAATCATGTAGTCTTTCCTCATGTCACAAGGCAGGATCAGTGCAGTGATGTTTGTCTCACAGGTGCTTGTTAAACCTTTTCTGAAAGACTTACAACAGTGACAGTTCCTGACTGCTCATTAGCTTGCAGCAGAAGGAAGCATTATTTAGTTGATTTTGGATATTAATGATTTAACTTTTCTCTTTTCTTTTTTCTTTTTTTATTGCCTAGATGGTGGTGCAAACCATATCTATTACTGATGTTTTTAAATTCTTTATACATCCCTAATTAGGACCTGAATTCAATCCTTGACTTTCTGGCACTGAAGTATGAAGAATTTGAATTTATTTTCATCTGTTACTTATACATGATTATTGTTATTATTGGAAATGAGAGGAAGGGGTTAGGGTAAATTTTTTATTATTATTATTCAATTAAGAATTTAAATTCTGTGTTTCAAATACTGAGACAAGGAAGAGTCACAAGGAACAGTTTTATTCATTAAAAACATGGCCAAATACTTTATTCTCTGTTAGTCAAAGTGACTTGGAGTAATCTTTATATTATCTTCAAAGACTTTTGTTAGTCTTTATATCACCACTAGCTTCATTTTTTCTTAAACATGTTAAAGGCCTTTTTGTGACCTAAACTGTGCAGGCAGACCTGCTGAACATGTATATAACTTAGTTTCAAAAAACTGTAAAAAGTAGATGCAATATTGTCTTGTGTTTGTACACAATAATTTTTACAGAAAGAATAACATAGCCTTGAAAGAGTATTTTCTCCACACATAGATAAACTTCCCAACTACTCATTCTAAGCATTTATAGGGATTAAGCATTTTTGAGTGCACAGCCTACAAATAATTTTCTGAAGTACATTTAAAAATATTCATAATGATTAGGCCATAAATAGATGTATTACTAACATTCATTGGTCCCTGGATCAACAACTCAGCAGGGAAACAAATACAGAGACATGAAAGCTGATTCAAGAAAGTTGCTGGGGGAGGAAAAAACTTAATGAAGATCTAGTGCAGTTGAAGATGTTACAAGGATAAAAATCACCTAATTAAGGGATAATCTCTCTTACTTTGTAGTATTGGAGCAATAAATGACTGCAAAGATTGGGTAATCAACAAAGCTAAAATGTTTTTTTTAAACAATCTTCAACCTTTTTTAGAATGCTTGTGACAAAGCAGGCAAGATTATTTCAGATTCTCTGGTGATGTAAATAAATACAACTCCATTGATCTTGTTGGAATCACACCCTCTATGTCAGCACATATTTTAACCTAGTTTTCTTTCCTCCCTTGTGAGGAAGCTTACTTATTTTGTAATGCAGTCTTGGTGATTGTATGCTGGCTGTTCAAAAGACTTGTGGAAGAGGAACTGAAGGGGTGCAGTTGCCAGGTACTAAGTGAGATTCCAGCCCTATCAAGTCCACAAAGAAACTACAGAAGCCATATTCTTCACATCAGATGCATGAGATTGGTTGGCCTATTTGTGAAGTGATGAAGTTCATACCTAAGTTTTAACAGATACACTTCTAAGTTAGTAATAAAGGTCTGATATTCCAGCAGGCAGAAGTTCTCACATATTCTATTAAAATCCAAAATAGCTATGACAGTTTGAAAAGCAATATCTTTATTTTAAGAAACATCTTCAAGGGATGTAAGATTCAAAATTCTGGCCTCTGCTTTCCTGGGTTAACTGGCTGTTGCAGACTGGTAGCATTGTGGGAAATAATGGTATCATACAGAAAATAGTTTCCATTCAGTGAGAATAAAACAACAGGTTTCTTCCTTTCCTTCCTTAATTGAGGTTGGTACATGCTAAAACATTAAATATCCCTCCAACTATCTCTCTGAAACCAAAGTTGGCAGCTTCAGTCTACCGCTGGTTACTGTAATTCAGAATTGCACGTGATTTTTTTCTTTTCTTTTCTAAGCTAGATATTTTTCTTTACTCATCAAGGACTTGAGACCACTTAATTATGCTGAGCAGTGCCTTACTCTGGGTGTATTTCTATTGACATTTTACCCAGCATAAGTAGTCTGCCAGATATGTGGTTAGAGACTATATGTGATTAGAGACTATTCTGTCAGACTGTCATACCCTTTAAACAAGGGGTCACTTTTTAAATCATCTGTACCATATAAGGACGTAGCCTTTGATTTAAATGATAAAAAAGAATATTATTTAAATAAACATAATTCTGTTGTTGTAAAGAGTTCATAAAGATGAATGTTTGGAAACTAAAATTCTCTGTTTGTGAGCCAGAGAGTGGGAAGGTAAAACTTGTATTCTCTCTCGTGCTCAGTGTGTATTTACTTTAAACCCAACTTCAAGGTAGAAACTAAACTATCCTGGAAAGACTAAAGAAAATATCTCTGTTTATTGAATTAAAGTTAGGCTTCCTTTAAGCAGGCACTGTTACAGGTGCCAAACGGTGCGTGTAACTGATGTTGAATAAAGTCTGTGTGAGTCTTAGCTGCAATCAGCAAATTCATTTAAGCACTCAGGTTAATACTAAACTCAGGCATTAAGAGATGAAAATGCACTCCCAGAGACTCATTTCTTTGAACAAATGAGTTATGCAAGTAAATAGTGTCTGGCTACACACCTTTTGCATGGAAAAGGTAGTACGTAAGGAAAGTCTAATTAAAAATCTAACTATTCCTTTTTCCTATGCCTGCATGCATGCTAGGGTTAGATAAGTATTTGTCGGTTGTTGGTTTTTTTAATCATGCAAGATTGCTGTGCTGTTGTGCCAATAACCACTACCTTTTACATTAGTCGAACACTTTCTGGTAATGCTGTACATCAGGATGTTTTCATGGAAACAATGGAGGAAGCAATATCTTGGACTGATACAATAATAGAGATGTAAAACCATAATTATGGTCCACTGTTAAAATCATAACTTCCCTTTATAAGCTCTTATTTTGTACCCTTTTATTTCAAATGCACTCCTTAACTTGGGTTGCATTGGTCTGAACTGTTGCCAGGCTTAATCAAAAGTCGCTGTGTTAGAGATAAGCAGTGTGAAGAAAGTAAGTCATGGCTTTAAGTTATTTCAGAGTTATAATTTGTTAGAAATACCTTGCTTTGGATTTGACAATCAATACCAAATATTTCTTTGAGGTTGCCAGGACTCACACTGACTTCTTAATACACATTCAAAACTCTGAGAACTGTCATGGTACAAAAAGTGACTTGTGTGCATTACTTAACAAATTTGCTGCCACGGTATTCTTGAATTCCACCTCAAAGAAACTAACAAGAAAGTATGAGAGAGCGCACAGGATTCCTTTAGCTATATTGCAGGAGGCAAAGGTAGAAGAATGCATGTATTGGACGAGGGGAGAAAGCGGCAGCAAGGACACTGACATTTCCAAAGAATAATCATTCAAAAAAACTTCAATTTTTCCACCAGAATTTAAGTTTTTTATCTTTTAATGGAGGTTCCTATTTATGAGGAAGTTGAAACCCCTGATACAGTCTATGAATTTTTGTTTAAGATTCCTTGGATATTGAGAAAGTGTGAGGCAAGCCAGGATGTATTTTATTTCCTTTAAGTTAACGGAGCATTAGACTGGCTTTTTAAAATCAGATAATCTAAAGATATAAAGGAAGAGTCTTGAGATAGGAAACTGAGGCATAGCCAAACCTTAGAAAAAATCTTGAGTTAAACCATATGTTTTTCTAACTATTAGAGTCACAGTGCAGAAGGGAAGTTCCTGTGTCTCAATCTCAACACATGGTTTTGAAGAATGTAAAGAATGGTATAGCATGTGTAACAAACAATTTAATTAAAATTATACTCTTCAGCATTTTAAAATACAGAAGCAAACTTTTTGAAGAGATACACCTGCCAAAACAAAAAAATAAAAGTAACTATAAATTTGGCAGTGAATCAATAAAATATGTCCTGCAAAAGTATTATAATTCTTTTTTTTTTTTTGTACGCAGTGTTATCTTTAAGTATCAACAGCAGTGAATGATCGTACATATGCAAAAGCTAGGCATGGTGGAATGTCTGTGTGAATACAATCAGATCTCAAGGCTGAAGCTAGTCTATGCTAAGAGCATGCATTTCAAATATTTTGTCTGAGCTCATTTTTTTTCACTAGATTTTGACCACAGATGAAGACCAAAGATTCTAGTAGTGCCTAATTTTGGTAAGATGGATGCAGACAGACATTTAAAAAAGGCAAGAAAAAGTAAAGTTTTTTGTTTTGTTTTGTTTTGTTTTTGAAACTGTGAAATCTGCATAGCATATGACTGAGATTACAGAAGTGTAACTCAGGTATACCTGACTCTGTGGCCAATGTCATTGTCCAAATGGTCTAGGGCGTAATAATGTCCCTATTGGTTTTCCTATTGAGTTCAAAAGAGTTAAGATTTCACCTTATTTCTGAATGTTAGCCTTTTGGACATAAATAGCTTTTTGGCACAGATTTTTTTTTTATTAGAGAAAGCAATATTACTCTTAAATGGCATTAAAATATCCAAGGGCAGTAAGTTTCAATAGTTTGGAAACTTTGCTGCATGTTTTACTTAGAAACACAAACTCCTGCAGACCTTTCCCACAAGTCCTCTAATCCCTCTGCTCCCTCCACTGGCTTCCCACAGAACTCTGCATTTGTCTGAAGGCCTTTATTCACAAAGCCTTGGATAATATTATTTAAAGATCAGTGAAATGCCAATCCCCAAACTGCCCTTGGCAACTTCATGCCCTGGGTTTCTCCATGAGGACAATGTGCAGTTGTAACTTGTATAGAGCACAAAACTTCTCCTGTAACTAGTGCAAACTGGCCCAAACGAACCTCAGTTCTTCGGCACATCTTCCTCTCTAAACACAAGAAGCCTGTAATTAACCTCGCCTTTTGTAATGCAGGTGCAGTCACATATATACAGCAATATTTTCATGGATGTAAGTTTAGCAAATATAAACCAATGCACTCAACTTTAGAAACATCTCATCTGGCAAGAAGAAGACAGGGATACAAGTGGTATGTATTAGTCTTTTTCTTTAACACACTTGTAAAACACACAGTGAGTACAATACAAGTTGGCAATAAATATGATATGAAAGCCTGTATGGGAAAAGGTAATGAAATACTAGGTGGAAGGAGGTCAGTCAGATGGCCTGTCCTCCTGGTCTAAGCCAGGATGAATGGAAAGTCCAAATATAGATGAACAAATATTTCTACAGTAAGCCCAATCCTACTGTATTTTTGTACTTCTTTTGTTCTGTAATACATATTCATTATTTACATATACAAATAAACTGCAAATAAAAAATAAATACTTCGTACTGTATTCATTGTACTTCAATGAAACATTGAAGTCAAAGTTTCCAGTTCAACATCCTTCCTGAAAAAATATCTTCTTGGAGACCTTTCCTCTTCCAAGGACATGTATGACAGTCAGTAATGAAACATATTCTGTCAGCTATCGAAATGAGGTTTTAGTATGCAGTTCTGTACAGAAGAGGTTCAGCATTTTGGACATAAATCAGCTTTGCTCCACCAAACAATAGGCTCAGAGCCTGGCCAAGAAGACCCACAACAAAATTAGCATCGAGAGTGTTGACCAGGGTAAGTATTCTGCTTTGTTTCAATGGAAACTGGCAGCGCTGTGAGCTCCAGAGGACACTGGTTCTAATCGAGCTTGTCTCAATAGTTTCCTCCTCCCTGTCAGCAGCTGGACAAAAGCAGAATTAATGCCTAAGCCCATCTGTACTAGTTCAGTACAGGGAAGAGTAGTTTCCATGAAGCCATGAGATAGACCTCTGGGAGTAGGCAGGATGCTATAACAAACAGCATGCTGACGGCAAGAGACAGAGACCTGGGGTTAGAAAAGGAGTTGTTTTTGTGGCTACAGGCCTGAATGAAGTCATGTCTTAGCTGAGAATTTTATGTGTAACCTTGTTATTTTTGTTGTCTCTACTTAAAGTGAATTGGCATACTTAACGTGTACTAAACAATAGTTAAATTCTGCAGTCTTAGTCCATGATTACATAAGCCCAAATCCTGTATAGATTTCAATATATGCTTAGCTTGGCACATGTAAAAGATCTTATTCAATTCAAAGTTTTGATCGGCAGTGCCTGAAGTTAGAAGCATATGTATGTCCATAAGGACTCAGGGCAACATGTTCCTAGGACAAGAGCTGTCCTCATGCCATGCCTGTACAGTACCTAGCTCAGGGAGGCATATCATTACCATGGAATAACAGTAATGATGTGTTAGACCAGGAATTGCTCCTAGTTTGCCTTCCAGTAAGAAACTGACCCCATCTCAAGTTCCCAGCATTATCATACAGCAATGGAATGAGATTATTGTTTTCTCTAATTTGAAAATTGGTGGTAGGGCCCAAATGCTCTTACTCAAATTCATTGTGATAGGTGCTGCATAGAAAAAAGTCATTTTTGTTTCTTCTCTAAGGAATTAATCATCACTGTTGGTGGCACAGGCACTAACCACTACCATCAGCTGAAAAGTTTATTATGGATTGCTTCTTGAAATAAAGCATAACTTTTATTGGAAGTTTAAAGATAAATAAAAACAGCTGGAGGGAAAATACTATTAAACACTCTGATGAGCCCCATGATGTTCCACTTAAAGAAAAAATTCCTCTTGCTACATTTAAAGGACTCGTCTGCTGTGTTAAAGTTAGCTTTTCTTTCATGTGGGACAAGTGAAGCTGAAAAGGGAATTTACTCAAAACTGTGTATTGAAATTGCAGCTTACAGGAGCTTATGGTCAGTGCAGTTCCAAGAATCCTTCACTATTTCTATAATAGATGGTCCTTCAACTTATGTTTCCTCTGTAGCTTTCTAATTAGACTTGTTTTAAAACATTTTAATTGTTTGCTTTCTGTGGACAGACAGAACACCAAATGTTCTCAATCCTCTCATCTTTGAAAGTGACACTGCTCCATTCTGGGGATTTGGTTTAAATTATTAACAGAAGATAATCTCCATACACAAATAAAGGCTGGCTGGGACCAGCCATGGGATCAGAGTACAAGAAACAGCACATGCCAGCACACCCTGTATTTTCTGCACCCTACAACGGGGTCACGTTTCTGGCTGCACAAACAGCTGCCTGGAATTGAGGAACTACCCGAAGAGTCCAGAAACAAAGAAATTCACATGAAGTTATTTGTTAGGAGCACACAGATAGGGAGAGGGTCTACAGAGTATAGAATTAGTCTGTATCTATGCAAGTTATTGTAAAGCATCACTCAAGTAGAATAGCATTTGTTGAACTCTTTAGGTTCTTATAAAATGTTTTTCATTGTCATATCTGATCACTTTCATGTAATGTACCAACTGTTATCAAAGGTTCAGTTTTCCTGTTTCTTGAGGATACCCTAAAGACTAGATTTGCCTCTTATGCAGACAGCAAGCACCAAGAGAGCAGCTTCTGGTGTGGCCAAAGTGCACAGACTGGAGCATGTGTGGCCCTTCAGGCTGGATCATGCTATCAGGCATGATCATCAGATAGGCTGCGTCCAAACTGGTGGTAGGTCAGCAGATGGTGGGATGCTAAGCATGCCACACTTACAGTTGACTTGATGTGTCCCTCCAGGAAAAATTCAAACCACCTCTCAGGAAGTGGAACAATATCTCATGGTGAAATATATCAGAAGCACGAAGAACAATGAAACTGTGCATCTCCTCACTCCCCGCTCAAGGGGAGTCACTCTTTGAGCCTTGGAGGTTGTTGAAATTTCAAGCACTGCGCTGAATCTCAAAGTAACACTATCTTCAACTGGAAGAAGTTTTTGTTGATATCAGAACATTGCCTGTATGCATTTCCTCAATAAAGACAAAATTGAAAGCATGGATTTTTCATCTGTGTTTAGGTGACTGTATGTTTGAAAGAACTCAGGTAGATTTCATACATTTGTAGTATTTTTGCTACCTCACAAGGAACTGATTATTCATGACAACAAGGGGTCAAAACTTCTTCAGGCTGTCCAGAATTGCTTGGTGAGTAAGTATCTTGAAATTCAGTGCCAATGTCCTGGTGACTAGAGGAGGACACAGAAAGCCTACATCCAAGTTGTTTAAGATGGCTTCCCAGACTGGTGCTGTTTTTTTCACGCAGAACCTATGACAACTTCTTACTGTTATTTGTTCTTTCTTCTGGTGCAGGCTGCAAGGTGTTCAGGGCTAACAAAGCAACTAGTAGGATTTACTAGTTATCATGTAGAATAGTAGGATTTAGAAATTTAGGTGGCAGCTGAGAAAGTGGGTAGCTGGCTGAAATGCAGCAGTACAGGCTTTGGGTAGTTTGCTGTGTTTCTCCTACTTCTATTAGTTTGCTTCTGGGAAGTCCAGCTACATAACCATCCCAAGCAGCATTAGCTGTTTTTCTTAGGCAGAAATAAGTAGAAAGAACAGAGTAGAGAGCAGAGAGTTGTGAATAAAAAGGAAAGAAAAAAAAAATTATTTTGTTAATTATTATTTTGCCAGTAATTCTTCTGAGTAAGTATCTTCATGTGTCCACTTTTGGATATGCAGGGTTGACTGGAAGATTTCTATGAGCTTGTTTATCATTAATATGATGCCTATGCTTATGGTAAAACAAGAAGAAATTAAATAACTTGATGCTGAATCCTTTCACCACTTCTGTTACTCAAGTTTCACTTTGAGGGAATTCTAAGTTACTGTTTTAGCATTTCTTAAATGAATAAATAAAAAAATGAATAAAACTGAAGAGAAAGAAAACTGCAATAGAAAAAAGAAACCATCTAAATACAAACATTTGAAAGCTGGATTTTTCTTGCTTTAATTTACAGTACCCCTCGTCTTCCCAAAGAATGTTTTGGATATTTTACCCTGAAGATGCCCCTGTGTTCAACTTTCAGCATACACGTTTCTTATAAGTTAAATACTTCTATTAAATTTCTTGTAAAGCCACTGCAAAAGTGAAACTTTCTAGTTTTAAGAATCTTCACCAGTATTTCCCAAAAGCATTAATTTTTTCAAATATTTTATTGGATCTTATATTACAAGCCTCAATTGTGTCTATATGATCATTCTGTTTTGCATTTTTTATGCAGGTCCTTGAAGCCTGGGTTTTTTAAGGGTCTGCTATCTGTAAAAAATAGCAGAAATTTAAAATCTCTTCTGTTGGGATTAAATTTCAAAGCCATTGAAATCATATGGGAAATGCCAATACATTTGGTGGGGAAACACGGAGGGAGTTACTGTCAGACTAGTAAGGAACTTCATCTTTATTACAAATATTTCAGGTTTTCTCCCAGCTTACTAGATTGCAGAACTGAATTTTAACCACTGTCGTTGTTCCTTATGTAGAATTAGATGAGGTCTGAGTTTAATTGTCTGATAAAACTGTCATAATGTAAAGGGTTATTTAAAAACTATATTTGAAACCAGATTTACATAGGGAAAGGAGAGTTTGCACATTGTTTCTTCTCCTTATAGCTGTAACACCAGAGAAGAACAATGGCACTCTCCTCAAAACACCAAAAGGTCGCTGGGGGGAAAATAGTACCAGGGCTTTAACCATGGCAAAAAGGGGAAAAATGAATATGCACGGTGGAGGGAGGGAATATAACATGTCTCTGACTAGAAGATAGGCTTTTTTCTTTATAAATTAAGAAGCACAGGAGGAGCGAGCCTCCTGAAGGACATTGGCTTCAATAGGCTTCAGCGAGAGTGTGACAAACCGGAATAAAGAGTTCAAGACTGGGCCTTGTTCTCTAAAGGAAGAGAGCAGTATAAATGTATGTCCTCATTAGACGCACTGGACACAAAGAGAGGAGTAAGAATTATAACAGTAGCATGCTCTCCTCCTCAATCAGCTGTGTGATCAGAGAGGTCAGAGACTCCCTGTTTGCTGTGAACAATGCCTTGCAGCAGCAGTCAGGAATTTGTCACTCTAGAGCCACATGCTGCTCTTTGGAAGCAAAATCCTTCCAGCCTCTGGCATCAGAACACTTGGGAAAGAATTGGAGGAGAGGGAGAAGAGGAAGAAAAAAAGGAAAAAAAAAAAAAAATTAAATAAAAAAGCAGAACGAGAAAGAAAGGAAGAAATGCAGTCACCATTTCTGATATCAGTTCATTACATCTCTTCTTTGGTACCATCTTCTATAGAAACTGTGAAGTTCTTCAGAGTAAAGTTGTTAACCAAGTGGAACTGATCACAAACAACATTTTGTTCTTCTGCCTGAAGTGCACATGTTTTCAATTCGCTTGATAGCTGTGATTGATGCCACCAAAGAAACATGCTCAGAATACTGTCCCTGAAAAAAAAAAAGGAAAATCACTTGGCGACAAAATGCATTTTCATAGCTGGTTCTTCAGTAAGAGTCAAGTAAATGGTGTGTTTCATCAGTGTTTTCGGCTGTGAATCCATTAAGATCACTGATGCACTTTCAGAAGTTGGTTGAAGAGAATGGAGAAGAAAAAGGCCAGACTGAAGGAACTTTAAGACACCTGGTTTCCCCTTCAAGCCATTCGTCACATTGTAACCGAGAAGTCCCAGTCAGATGCTCTTACAAAAGCCCAACTCTTGCCTTTAGTTAGGAGAATGTATGGCCTTATTGAATGGATTTCTGTAGCTTAGAGGAGACCAGAACTTGCCCCTGAGAGACTGATCTGTGCACAGACTTTCTTGCTAGTGGCAGCAAGCCAGTCACAGAACACAGAGAGAAGTAGTATTTACCATATTTGAATCTTGAATTGGTTTCTGACACCCACTTCATCCAGAGTTTGGGGGGTGGTCAGGTGCTGATTCTTGGTGCCAGCTGATTTCAAAGAAATACTAAAAAAAAAGGCTAGACAGACACCTGGCAACAAAGGTTGTTGACATTAAGCTGCCTTAAAGGATGATGCAACTGCTTTGTTTGACTGCCAGGTGATAAGGTGCATATGAAATTCCCGTTGTAAATTACCCAGATAAAAGTGATTCTTGTCTCTTTGGATTGATCCTTTTTCCAATGTTTTAATCATGTTGAAGGCACAGCCTTATTTTGGAGTTGGTGAGGAATTCTGCTGCCCAGGTGAAAGCCCCAGGAAGAATTCCTACACCTTCCTTCACGGGCAAGAGTCCAGGCTGCTCTCTTGTGTCTGCCTCCTGCAGTTTGTCCAGAGAGTATCCAATAGTCTAAAGGGAGGCTAAAGGCAGTCTAAAGGTGAAACGGTTTTGTATGCCTGGAAATGCAGGAACTGAATCTTGGTTCTAGTCAAGAGCCACTTTTTATCATCATCTTCCCCATAAGTCCACCCTCTGTCCCACATCCTGGCAAGATGTCAGGACAGACTCTGGTCAGAAGGTAAGTGAAAATATCACTTATATAACAAGTATAAGGACTGTAAAGGCAAAATACGATTCATAGTTACTGAACAGTGTCAGGAAAGGGAGTACTGTAAGGCACAGTCTAAAGTGGAGAGCGATCTATATACAGCATATAAGGCCAAATTTATCTGAAGATTGTCCTTAATTTGCCAGTCCTTTTTGGCACACTTGGTTCTAGCTGAGATGACTATAGCTCCTAGTTAAAAAATGATTTGCAACTGAAATATGATAAAATAGCTTGCTAATGCCAGGGAGAGTGGTCTGCTAATGTTATTTATTTCAAGTCTGAAGTTTCTCACGAAAGAAAGAAAAAGAGAGAGAAAGAAGAAGAAAGGAGGAGAGGGTTGTTTTTTTTTTTTTTTTTTATGTGTTTGCCTTCACGGCTTTGGAGTGCTCACTAATTCCATCTGTCCACAACAGAGCCATCGGAACGGCGAGAAAAAGCATTTCCATATGTGCAAATTAGCATCCAGCCTCTCTTAATCTGTGCAGTGCTCCTCTGAAGTAGATGGTGCGGATGGCTGCCAAACCCATTAATGGCATTCAAATAAAGGACTTTATTGGCTTTAACTGCCACTTTTCTTTTCTTTCTTTTTTTTTCTTTTTCTTTTTTTTTTTTCTAAGATGATAGAGAATTTGTTCCCATTCTTATTTTATTTTTGTTCTGATATTGTCACTTTGTACTTTTACCATTACACAAAAAGAAGGTCCTGTACAGCTCTTTAATGGGATCTGCTTTCTCCTACAGATGCATTCTTTTACTTTCTGATGAAACCTCACCATTACAGTATAATCAATATATTACAGTATAATCAACACCTAAAGCATATCATCCCCACTTTTAGCCAGCTTGTCTTTCCCAAACAAGCTCTTCATCTTTTCTCTGCTACTCAGCAGCAGAGACAAGGCTGAGATGAGAGACATCTTGCTTGGGATCCTGCCCGCACTGTGAGTTCATATGAAAAGGAATCTGTTTGTTTGCTTGTTTTCTTGCTTCTCAAATTGTTTTTCAAGGTCTGGCATATTCACAGCTGCAGCCGAGGACAAGTAGAGGTGCCAGCGACATGCTACTCAGGATCACTGTCCCCACGGGTGGCTCTGCACCCAGTAACAGCTACCATTTTCAGTATGTTTTGAATTTTGAACTGTTTGATTACTTTAATGGAAAACAAAGGATCTTATTTAATCCTAAGAAAAATGTAGCCCTTATAGCAAAAGTATCTCTCCCATTCTACTAAGTCAATCTTTATTTTTACCTGTCAATCCTTATGCTACTTCTGGCAAGGGTTAGGTAACCACACCTGAGATGCCTTGTAATCTCAGAACTTGCTGAAAATACCATGGTTGCTAATCCTGACTTGACTAGTGGTGCCAGCAATAAAACCACAGTCTCTAGTGCGTAGCAGACTCCATATGTTAGCCCCCTAGTCTGCTAAGTCACCACGCCAGCCTAAATTTGAAACATTTCTAAAGTGTTATACAATGTTGTAATAATGTTTTTACAAAACAAAGGCTGAGTTACTGGAAGCCATATTCATCCAATCAGCATCTTATTGAAAGAGGAATCTTGATGGTAGCAGTGGTGACACAAGCTATAAAAAAAAATAATTTTAAAAATTGCACTAAAGTCTTTAAAAGGGGAATACTGACTTATTAGGGAGTGGAAGTTGGAAAAGCTGCTGCAGAAAAAAAAAAAAAAAAAAAAGGAAGTCTTGTGTGAATGTTATCTCACTTTCCTGAAGAAAAGTGCACCCAAAAATCCTCAAGCTGAGAACACAGTTTACTTAATTAAATGCTCCTAATTGCTAAAATGATGCTTACAAAAACAAGAATGGACACTGATAATTATGTACTGAGCAGTGTCTGTCCAAACAGAAATTCTTCTAAATAAGAAGAACTTTCCCAAAATATTATCACTGCTACTTGTTGCAGAATTTTTCCCATGTAGGAAAAAAACCACAAAACTACACCAAACTTATTACAGATCGACCGTGCACCCCAAACTTAGGCCTGTATCATGAATGATATTCAGAGGGGATAAATCTAACATATTTTTTAGGTTTTCTGTAAGATTCCAAATCCTGCAAATATTTAAGCAAGTATCTAGTATTGTTTCATGGATAATGTAGTTCTCTTTACTGATGTTATTTAAGTACCTGTAAGACAAGATGGTGGAAAAACAATTAATGTATTATATAAATCTATATGCATCACAATGGTTTTTAATTTATATACATCTTTGAAGCACAAAAAGCTTATTTACAATGCCAGCCATGAGATGGAAAGATCACTACACTGAGTACCGAGAAGCTAGTTAGAGATAGTATAAAATTAAAAACAAATATAAATTGTATTATTCAAACAAATACTTTTATGAATAAAAGATACACTGTTAACCATGTTTACTATCCTTTGTCTGTTTTTCTCCCTGTTTTACTCAAAGAATAGGTATTATGTCTGGATTGATGGGACAAGGCCAATTCTATTAAGTTCAGTAAGGCTCTATGCTGAGTCCTGCACTTGGATTACAACAACCCCATACAACACTACAGGCTGGGATGAGTATGTCTGGAAAGATGCCCAGCAGAAAAGTATCTGGGGGTGCTGACTGACAGCCAACTGAACATGAGCCTGCTTGTGCCCAGGCAGCCAAGAAGGCCAGTAGCATTCTGGCTTGTATCAGCAATAGTGCAGTCAGCAGGACCAGAGCAGGTATCATCTCCCTGTACTCAGCACTGGTGAGGTCGCATCTCAAATACTGTGTTCAGTTCCGGGCCCCTCACTATAAGAGAGATATTGAGGTTCTGAAGAGTGTTCAAAGAAAAGCAACAAAGCTGGTGAAGGGTCTAGAGCACAAGTACTATGAGAAGTGACTGAAAAACTGAAACTGTTTAACCTGGAGAAAAGGAGGCTTAAGGGAGACCTGATTTGAAAGGAGCTGTAGTGAGGTGTAGTACTTCTCTAAGTAACAAGCAATAGGACAAAAGAAAATGGCCTTGAGTTGCACCAGTGGAGGTTTAGATTGGATATTAGGAAAAATTTCTTCACCAAAAGGGTTGTCAAGCATTGGAACAGGCTTCCCAAGAGAGTGGTTGAGTCATCATCTATGGAGGTATTTAAAAGTCATGTAGATGTGGCATTTAGAGACCTGTTTTAGTGGCAGACTTGGCAGTGTTAACAGTTGGACTCAATGATCTTTAAAGGTTTTTTCCAACCTAAACAATTCTATGTTTCTGTGCTCAGTGGTCATAGTGCTCATGTACAGAAATTAGTTTTCCAAAGGCTTTCTCAAATACCTCTAGAGTACATTTATCAATATTTATTTTCCAGAAATATTTGCACCAAAAATTTGATTTTTGTTACTGATCTGTACAGGTAATCTAACTATTTAAAAGAATCCAGGGCACCATGTTGCTAGGTATTGTGCAGATTTTGAGTAGAAAATGGTTTTTGATTTAAAGGGATTACAGTCTTAGCTGTCAAGACAGACAAAGATCTTACAAGCATTGTATAAGCTATCTTCCAGTAATCACAGTCAAGAAATAATTCGTTGTGATTTCACTAGTGATTTCATTACTGAGCAATCGAGCACACAATGATAATACTGAGGATCACTTAAAGTAAATGATGCTTAAATACAGGGGGAAAAATTGTCAAATTTTCTTGCTTGCTATGAATCACTCATTAATCTTTATTTGTATTTCTTATGAAAAAGAACCTTAACTACCTGATCTGCATGTGCAAATCATAATTATTAATAAATAGTGAAAGTAGTGCAATTATTTAATAATGTAACAATATCAATCATTGCTCTTATTAATAATAAATTATAGTAAGTCTCTTAGAACTGTGCATGGTCCCAAGCTGCAACACTCAAAGACAGATCTGAAACATCTGTTTGGATTTGTAGTTGGGTTTCATTCTATATCAGCCACCAAGTCGCAGTTCAAAATACATATTCTTTGACATTTTGGACTTTAACTCCACCTCCACACTTTTTCTTCTCTGAGCCCATTGGTAGCTCTGAAATAAAAAATGAGAAACTGCTCAGAACACACGGAGTTTCAAACTCCCTCACCTTTATGATTAGAGTAACTGAGTAATTTAGGTGTTATGATCCTCATTTTACACCTAAGGAGGTGAAGGCTGAGAGAACAAACAACAAGAAAGTCAGCGATAAAAGCAGAACTGAGTCTCAAGTTACCTTACTTCTTCTTTCCATGCACTTTTTGTCACATAAGTTTAGCTGACAATGCAAGCCAGTATGAAATTTTATCTTCATAATAATTACACGAAAAATATTTTGTTTCTAGGAAAAAGATCATTCATCATGGCAACAAGATATTAAATCAGACACATTTAATCATATATGCTTCATATGCTATCTTTCTGAAGGATTACAAGATCACATATAAAGGTAATATAGTTAGGTCATGACATTTATATGTCTGAGTACTTTCTAAAAGCAAGATCCAAGCAGGTTTTAAGGACATAAAAGTGCTTTAAAACAATTAGAAAAAGTGCTTCATTGAAACTGTTTCAAAATATTTTGAAAATTCAGTCTGATCTTCTGTAAAATCAGTTTCCTTACTCATAATTTAAATTTGATGGTTACGTAGTTTTGTTTGATATTGCAAAGATTCTCAAGAGTCAGGGCAAGAGTCAATGAAAGGCAGGAGAAATGTAGTAAATAGTAGTAAGTAATATATAACCTCTACTTTTATATAACTAAACGTACTTTCTCATGGTCCCTTTTCTGCTTTACAAAAGCATCCTCTCTTCTGACATAACACCCACAAAGACTGATGCAGAGACATTTTCTATAAAGCACAAGTGAGCTGAAAAAACAACTTCATAACTTCACCTGTGCGTGCGTAGTAACACAAGAGGCTTTTCCTGTTTGTCATAACTTTTTTTTTTCTCACAGATGAAGCTGATAGAAATTTTGTCAGCACTGGTGTTTCTACAGCGTGCACATCCAAATATATGCACATTGACAAACACAGGCACTCATGCATAGATGAACAATGGCAGCAGGAAAAGAAAAAATAAGTTAAAAATTACAACTCTCATTTTAAATCCAAGTCTCTGACTCCAGTGGAGTTGGGCTAATTTACACCAGCTGAGAATGCTCTTATATTTATTTTAGAAAAGATGCAATTTTGTCCTAACAAGCAGTTTGTAAGGCCTACTTGATTGATTTAGTTGACTCTGGCTTTATTACAGCTTAATGTGTTCACATCACTATTGTTAAAGTCGTTTCAGCACTTCTATTATTACTGCCTAGTTTTTGGCATTTAGAAGTTTATAATAATAATAACAACAGTATTTTGTACTTTTATAGCATCTTTCGTCTGAGGAACTCGATGAGCTCTGCAAACAATAATTACTTCTTACAACCCCTTGGTATAGCAGATTATATTGTAATACATTTTACTAGCAGTTCAGATTCTGATCTCAGTTCACATCAGTGCACATGCAAGCTATCTACACTGCAAATGTGGTTCAGATTCCTTCTGAAATAAAAACAAAAGCAAAATGCCTTTACAAAAGCTGCCGCTACCCCTGAACAAAACGTTATAGTCCTGACTCCCTTCCCCAGTACTAATTTTTAAAACACTGGGTTTGCTCCAACACCCACTCTCCTCTGCACTCACTGTAGCAGCAAAGACATGGGGAAGCAGATGATGACACATTCACTTCCATAAAGAAAAGAAAATTTCTCCTGGCTCTGTGGAATCATCTCTTCTTATTTATATTGGGGTCTGTACTGTAAAAGAGAAAAATAGATATAAAAAAAGTTGTTGAACAATCTGGAGCAAGATGCTTGTTATTTTTAGCAGAAATAAGAGAGCTTCTGAAGCTGGTTTCTTTTACACTAGTGAACAACCTAGTCCTATATTTGGTGTTTGGGACTAGACAGTCAAACATGCTCCACTTTGAAACTAAATCACATGTGGAAATCAGACCCTCTCTAACATTCCATGAACTGATAAAAAATTAGGTTTGTTCTGAATCTTTGCACACCATTAGAAGAAGAATTAAAAAAAAAAAAATGCGTGCAAAAAGATCTTATCACTAAGGTTTATTTTCATTCACTGATGTGAACCACAACAACAACAGCAGCAACAAAATCAAACAAAGAAAAAGCTCTGAATTTAAGTACCCAAAATGAGAACTGTAAATAAATTGGTTTCTTTGACTTATGGGAAAACAAGCTAGTTAGTTAGAGAATATTTTCATTTCAGGACAACCTGAAATTTTTATTTAAAAATACTGAAATACTGACACATAATATATGATTTCATTACTTTTTTTTTTTTAAGTCTATTTCAGTCTTACAAATGTCAAGTTGCATTTTTTTGAACCAAAAAATCATAAATTCTAAAAACAAGACTCTTCCTCTTATAAATAGTTCAAGTCCACTGGAAAATGCACTATTCTAGAAAAAGAAAATTAGTCTAAAGAATTCTGTTCTGACTAGAGTGTTATCACTTTTATCATTAGAACAAATATAGACACATTTACACAATTCAAGATGAAGTCTCTATCATTTCAGCCCTTATAATAAAGCTATTTACAAAGAGGGAAAAGATACATTAGATAACCTGAGCACAGTTTTGGCATATACAAACTTGAATGAGCTGTGTTAATTGCTGTGGACTCCTCTGCTATTAAAATTGGTATCAGACAAGAACTTTAAGTACATCACACTTTTCAGTGACAACTTCTCTCATGCCCTTTTTGCAGCAATTTGACAGCAGACGATAATTCAATTTGCTGTCCTACCATTCCTACTGCCACTGGAAAGAAAACATCTTTGTCAGGCTGGTAAAAAAATAAAAATAAAAATTGAGGTTTCATGGAGTAAAAGCCACAGCTTAAATACCAGGGAAAGCCTCAGCCTCAGTGCTGAAACCAGTGGATACTCTGCCCTTTATTTCAAAAGATCCTGAATCAGCCATCTTAATACACGGAGCAAGTGGAGTGGAAATATTTCAACACTTTCCAAGAAGTTGGATTTCTGTATTTTGGCCTCATCCTAAACAGCAGCACAAGTAAAGTTCTACAGAATTTTGAAAATACCTCACATCAATCAGTATTTGAAAAATTAATAAATACCATGGCCTAGATATTGGACATTACAAGATCATGCTCTGATCTGGGAAACTGAAATAGCCAACTGATTATAACCAGTGGGGACAATTTGTTCGGAAACAGATGGTATATAACCCTGTGAGTAGTGCTGATCACCTGTAATTATAATTGCTTACAGTTTATTTAAAATTATGTCCTCTGGATTTGGACAACAAAAACCCCCTGAAATAAGTATTAAAGAGAATCTTTGGTGATCAATTACTTTTTGGAGTCAAACAGACAATTATGTAGGAAAAATCCCCCAAACAAATGAAAAATCTGCACACCCCCCCTGCCCTCAGAAAAAAAAAAAATTGCAGAATTAATCTTTTGGATTGGTCTATTTACTAGTCCAAACTCTGATTTAAGTAATAATATCATCATAGTCTGCAAGAAAAATAACATCATTGAGACTTCAAATTGTTTGTGTTTACAAACTGAAAAATGGCTGCAGTACATTCAATTCTGAAGAAACATAGAGCAATTTTAACTCTATCGCTTCTGACTGGAGTGCAAAACTCAAATCAATTACTTATAAACATTTGTGATAAGATTAATTTTTTTCTTAAACAAAGAGGGCAAATTAAAAGAATCAGCTTATTCCTTCCTACTTTGTAGTGACAAGATTAAAAATTAAATTTATACATATTTCATTTCTACATAATAAAGCCTTTTTGCAAAAAAAAAAATACCACAGTTCATCTAATTAAATCAAAGAAAATTGCCTGCAGCAATGCTACAGTATTACAATTAGATGTCTGCCAAAAACCAGCTGTTTGAATTCTTAAACACCACTCCAGTCTTAAATACAAAACATGGGTTTCATCATTTTGCGTGATATCACTGAAATGTGAGGTTTTTTCATCACTATTACGTCAGCCTGGAATGCCTTGCCAGACTCATTACATATTTTCTTCTGTTCTGAAGGAAATGCTGGATGAAGTAAATACAGAATAGTTTTGCTTTGTTCTTCATAAGTCTGCTCATTAATTTTGGTATATAATGTTATGGAAATAAAATAACACAGTTAAAAAAAATCCCTGCATTAAAAATTCAATTTTTGTGTAATTATTGTAATTCATGTAATGCCTAAATAGTCTTTGGAATTAGATATGAAAAAAATATAAATCTGAGAGACATCCACTACAAGTAGTTGAGGACGAGTATTTACCAAAATGAGGCTATCCACGTTTACTATCCTTACACAATCTGATTAGTAAATACAGTTTAGATTTAAACTAATGTCAGCACATCCAGATCCCAAAGGCCTGAACCAAATGCTGAGCTCACCCCCAGGCTTTCTCTGTGACCTGTGCAAGTCCTGATTTTACAGACAGTACTTGTCTGTAAAATGGCAGAATAATACTTCCTACCTGACATGGGTGTTGTCAGACTTAAAAAACACAGAAGAGTATCAGACACTCAGATACCAGATAGATGTAATAAGGATAGATAAAGAGACAGGCTGAAAACAGCAAAGACTGGATAAATAAGTTGCTATGCTACAGTAAAGGCAATTAATTTAAGCATTGTTTAGTGGAAAGAGAGTTGAGTTACAAGTTACTCTTGACTGACAGATGCAAAAATGTACTCCTAAAGCACTAAGCTAGATTTCAGCAAACCCTAAACCTTCAATTTAAAGAACAATCATATTTTCAAAGTTTTGTGGAATACAACCAATAAAATAACAAAGATAGTACGCTAGTGATGACTAAGGTTGTGTGTGCTAGGACTTTCCTACGTGATCATATTTTACATGTAAGTATGAAAACTAGAACAGTATTTACCTTACTGTCTTCAATCTGTCTTACTTCTGTCTTCCAAGTTCTTATGCTCCATAGAACAAGTACGTCTGTTATCTCCACTGAACTCTTCCAGGTCACATACAAGCATGCTCCCTTCAGATTCTTCCAGTTGACCCAACTGAGCCTGGGCTTAGAGAAAATTGTATTCAGCTCTCCGGGGAAAGTTCCCATTGACCATCTGATGATACCACTGATCTGTATTAGAGGAAAATGTTCATACTACAGTTTTATGCCTGCTTGACCAAAAATCCATGTTACATACAGGCTCGGGATCATGAAAGCTTTTCAAACCACTTTGTACAAACATATATGTTTGTGATGTCTTTCTTAGATATGAGACAGATGTTCTGCACTCTGCACTTACCTTAAACAGGGGAAGTTTAGATTGGATATAAGGAAGAAATTATTTACAGTTAGGGTGGTGAGGCACTGGAATGGGTTGCCCAGGGAAGTTGTGGATGTTCCATCCCTGGTGGTGTTCAAGGCCAGGTTGGACAAAGCCTTAGGTGGCATGGTTTATAGCGGGAGGTGTCCCTGCCCATGGCAGGGGGGTTGGAACTAGATGATCTTAAGGTCCTTTCCAATCCTAATTATTCTATGATTCTATGAAAAATATTCTTTTCTACTGAGAAACTGTTTGCTCATCCACATCATGGTAACGTTTGTGCTTTAGTAGTATAAACTGCTATGCATAAGCTTCACTGCCTTCAGTGTTCCACTAGTCTAGAGGAAGAAAAGCCAGCCAGGATGTTTCTTTCTTCCAGAATTGCAGGTGCTTTGTTTTACTGCCATTACCCCTAGGCCTATTCACTGCCCCCAATTCCTGTTTATGCTCCTGCCACATATGAGCTGGCCAAAGTGCACAGCCCTTCATTCCCAGATATTCAAGCCTGACGATTCACAGGGGATAAAATGTGACAGGACTTTTCACCAACAAACGAACTGCAGGGCATCCTCATCAGCAGGCAAGGCAGATTTAATAACTGGGTTACAGCATGAGGAGATCAACTCAAATGGAGCAGAACATTCATAATACAAAAAATGCAAGACGCTACTCAGCCTGAAGCACCATCGGTGCTATAAAAGACATCCAACTAACACAGCAACTTCTGTTTCCCTTTGGAAGCAGGATTCTTTTCCGTTTCAAGTGCAGCAAACCGCAGCCAGACAGACAGTGAAGGGTGGGGGTTTTGTTGTGTTTTTTGAACTGTGGTGTTAGGATACTGGTGGTTACTGGTGTAGACAGACAGGACATGCACCAAGCAGCCTATGCACCAGCTGCTGCCCGTGCCGCGGGAGATGCCACACGCCTTGGGGCTAGGACATAACCCGCTTGGGTGGCTCTGGCATCAGCTGCAGATGAGTCTGTGCTCACAGTGCAAACACTGTCCCCAGAAGGTCACCTGTCCCCAAATGCTGCTTCTCAAAGGACACCTGCGCTGGATCTTTGTCCCAAGCTGTGCCAAACGAAAAGGTTTCCTTTTGTCAAATACACAAAGCCAAAGACTGTCTGCCTACTGACAGTCTAAGCTTCAGGGGGAATTTGTGATGCTGTCACTACAGTCGAAAAACACCCTTTGGTTCAGGGCAACCAGCTTTTCGAAAAATTCAGCCCCTATACCCACAGCAGGATCCCTGTTGAGACTTTCTCCCTGCACAGCTGTTGTTTCTAATACACTAAGGTCCCAGAGCCACTGCTAAAACTCCTACTGACTGCAAAAGAGGGTAAATTTCTAAGCACAGACCACAGGCTTCACACTTCCAGCAGAAAGGATGTTCAAGAACCTGCTTCAGGATCTGAAGAAGGCTTCCTCTGATCACAGCTCTTCTCTGCACCCAAGCCACAGCAGTCAGAGGATCACAGCTTTTGGTGGTACTGTGAGACATGCCATGCCTGGGGCAGTGCTCAGAATCATTGGAGCAATGAGAATAACTGAGGAGTTTGATGCATCCAATTTGACCACAAAGGGCCCTGTGTGTCAAGTCTCACTAGGGTGAGAAGTCTCAGGGACCTCAGATGAGCACATCTGTCATGACCCTTAACTGATCACAGAGAGGAAGAGGTGGAAAAAAAACAAACTACCACTTCCCTGCCCAGTTGTGCCCATATTATGATTCAAGACACAGGATAAAAAGAGATGAGGCTGCCCACCCAGTACACTCCACTGTGGAGCCACTCCAAAGTGATGGGGAGGGACCCTTGTCCTTTCCTGGGTAAGGAAAGCTGTGCTTTTACTGTCTGGCTGATGATGGATAAGCATAGAAAAATACAAACCGGAATATCTACTTTTAGAATGCTATTTCCAAGGTCACTGATTTGGCCCTCAAATGGAAAACTGTTATCTGATACCACTTTTAATCATGTTTTTATTCTTCAGTCATGTACAGTATACTCAGCTGAAGGTCAGAATAGGTGGTTTTCATCTGACCTCCACAAAGACCATGAGTAATACATAAAGACTTTCTTTTAAACACAAGTCCTTCTCAGCTGAAAGTCTGAATGGTTGCTTTATTTCCATATATATATATGTATTTATAAGCTCCAACAGAAGAACTTGGAGAGATGACATATTTGCACATTACAAAGGCACAGGTCCCCAGACATTCTTTTATTAACTTCAAACGTATTGCTGATAGTTAATAATGAAAGAGTAACCCTTCCATACTAGACCTGAAAAATTTGCTTAATTGGTTCAAGCTTAGGTCTAAGACATGGATGTGAATCATGCAAAAATACTGTTCTAATCTCTCAGTCTACTGGCATTTGTTGCCTTGGTTGGCCAGCTTACCTTTTACAGAAGACTGGGACTACATCAACAACATACTGTTCCCCCAAACTGATGATAACTGGGAAATGAACAACAAGTCCCAAGTCAACAAGACACTACTCACTACAGGATAAAAAGAACTTTACAGCGTCCCACACAGTAAAGATATCAAAAGCCACACCATGTTTCTCTGAAGATAGCTGAAAGAAACTCTCCAGGTTCTGAAAGTGGTGAATGGCTTCACAATGAGCACGTCAGAAAGGCACACTGAGACATGAACACCTTTTATTCCTATAAGACATGCTATCAGACTCTACCCAGCATCCAGTTTGCAGCTATTGTGTGCATCACACTAAGGTGAAGAGAAACCACCAGGTAAGACAATTCTTTCTGGAACCCATCTTCCAGACTAAACATCCAAGCTAGTTCTATTCTAATGCAGGTTGGACTAAAAACTCAGCTCATGCAGATCTCTGCCAAGACAAGCCTGGCAGGCAGTGAAACACTGTCAGCAAAGCCAGACAAGCATTGGAGGTCAGCAAGTCTCTCTGCAGGCTTCTGAAAAATGTTTCACTCTCAGGGTGATCAAATTTTCCAAAACCAGGCAAGATATACGGCTTCTTAGCACCATTTGAGCCTCAGAGTTTGCTAAGCTCTAGCAAATCAAGATTGCTCTCAATGAAGCCTCAATCTGTCAAAACCAGTGTTCAATCTTTTGATGGATCGGGCCCTGAATGCTGACCACTGATGGGAGTGTGTCACAGTGTAGCTGCTCCTGGAGCTCAGAGGCAGTGTTGCAACAATGATCATGCCTTGATTTTGAGAAAAAGCACTTTAACATAGGAAAATCTTATCCCTTTTCTGGACCTTTACTGTATGTACCCCCCAAGGATCCCAAATCCTCTAGAAGTACCACACAAGCCTCAGAATACCCAGCAGAGAGAAGATAACTTTACAGAACAGGATATAGCTAGGACGTGGGTCTTGCCCCAAACCAGAGCAGTTCTCTGTGACAGACTGAGAGCTGAATATACATTCTCTTGGCATACAAACCCACACCTGAATTGAAAGACTATCCATACCTCTGTTTGCACTGAAGAGGAAACTTGGTTTTCATATAAAAGTATACAAAGCAGGCAATAACTTACGGGAGCTGCGTTGTTTTTCACTGTGACGCTCGGAGTTGTGGCTCGTAGTGCTCCACTCACACCATGGTAGTATTTGAAGCAGATCTTTGTTTCAGCTAGAAAAAAAGAGAATTATTTTAGATTAGAACTGCCAGGGAGAAGCTGCATGATGGGTGCAGCACAAGGCTGGCAAGCAGTTAAACTGCAAGTGGCTTATCCCTGGTTGGCTGGCAGGAGAGGACACCCCCTGCCTCCAATCTTCCCCTTCAGAGTGAAATTTAGAGATCAGTTCCTGCAACGTCAAACAGTTAAAAACCCTACCTCTTCTGAGCAGCAGTTATGACTGACAGACCTTAGAGTACCTGATCAGCATCCTTTAGCTACATGAGGAAGAAGAACAGAAGGTCAGAGAAACCCTCCCCATTCAGATATATCAAACACTAACGTGCAGAGAAAGTGAGAAACCTCCTTAGAACAACAAGATTCCATAGTTGCTTTCTGACAGGTTTCACTGAGCCAATTTGTTCTGGCCTTGGTCAGCGCAAGGACATAGATCTACACAGATTAACTGCTCTGCCAGTTCCTACATTAAAGCACGTTACCATGAGACCCCATCTTAGTGCATTTCCACTGACTTCCAAAGATTTCGATTAGGTATGGAACACAAGCAAGACCATGATTTTGGACTCATAGTGCTGGTTTTTGTCACATGTATTAGTATTCAGATCAACACATTAAGTGAGGGAAACCCATTTAAATATCTGTGTCAAGGCACAGAACTAGTGAAATCAGCTTCTTCTTAATTGTCTCCTTACAACCCACTTTCTTGTATAATAAACTAGGATGTGAACTGGGTTGGTATGTGCTTACACATAGCCAGGACACAGCACATATGCACTGTGTGTAACAGGTATGCTTGCAGGATCTGAAAAATGCCTTTTTCATTAAAAGCAGCGTTCACATCTGGCAGTTTTAAGTGGATAATGCAATGGAAATCTTCAGCTGTTCCATAATGCACTTGAAGGTGCTTTTCATCATCAAGTTTTGACTTAACACCTTGCTTTGCTGCTGAGGCCTAGGGAAAACACTGACCTTTGCCTGCAGAGCCACAACAGTCCCTGTAACAACAGTGCCTATGTAAGAAAATAGTCACAGACAAAATGCATCTCAGTTTGTAACACCAGTAACAAAGTAAGCGAAATGACAAAAGATTATGCAATGTTAAGAGCTGATGCTGTGATCTGCTGTTCAGCAGATCTAAAAAACAACCACGCAGTGCCCCAGGAGGAAGCAAAACAAGGGGACATAAAAAGCGGTGGAGAACCTCAAAACCACAGGCCTGAACTGCTTCTCCTGACACCTACAGATACACAGAATACAGAAAGAAAAATAAGTTCCAATCTGGTATTGGAATGACAAAGTAGTTTCAGAAGTGTAAAGCCATCCCAACTTTCCTACGTGACTTGGGAAATTAAAACCAAAGATCTTATGTTCCAAGTGACTGGAGCACTTCTCACTCACAGGTGGCTTCACCACACTCCTCCCCAAGGAGGTATCAGGAAGTGCAGTCCATCGACAGGAAGCACAGTACATATGCCACCCTGGTTTCCATCCCCACAGCTTGTTCTTCAACAGACAATCAGCAGTATATTTCTACTCACACAGTGAAAACCTCTCCCACTGTATGCACAGACCTGCACTTGTGTCCTTTTTACCTTTCAGTGCTCCACAAGGAGTGGATCAGTGTGGCCCATCCTGAGGTTTAACTCACAACTCTGCTCTGAGCACAATTCTGCAAATTCAAGAGGTTTACTTGAGGTGTCAGTGGAGCTGAGCAAGCGACCCTGTTATTGCACCTGGGAGCAGCAGTTGTTTCCTTCTGGCAGCAAAAAAAAAAGGCTGGGTGAGCATGTGGGACTGAAAAACTGCAAGTCCAGAGTGAATTTCCATGTTGCAATTTTCTCTACAGGACTTTTAACAGCTCAGCAGCAAACTCATTTACTCACTGAGAAGGCAGCAAAAGCTGAGCGTATCACAATAGCTAAAACATGCAGTTCTCACCAATTACTCAGATCTTAATTTTCCTCTCCCCTGGACATTTTTAGCTACAGTTTACATGGAACATTGAGAACTAGAATAAAGAGAAGCTTTGTAAAACTATTTTATTTTTATTAACTCATATGGTTAATAAAATACAGCTTCAGGACTAGCCTGAAGGTATAACAATGTTCAGACCTCACAGCACGAAACCATCACAGGCTGACAAGTAGGAATTCAGTTACCATGTACACTGGGAAATGATGGTTTAAAAGAATCTATTTAATTAAACTAAAAGTATTAGAGAACAGAAGGATGAAAGAATATATCCTTACGTAGGTATTCTGGATATTAGTATTCCTTTCAAGTACAAAGGGTTACTAAGATGACTGAATATGTATTTGGAAAGAACCATCTGGGTTATTAAAGAACATAGAATCCCAGACTGATTTGGGTTCTAAAGACCTTAAAGCTCATCCAGTTCCAACCCCCTGCCACAGGCAAGGGGCACCTTCCACTAGAGCAGCTTGCTCCAAGCCCCATCCAACCTGGCCTTGAACACTGGCAGGGATGGGGCAGCCACAGCTTCTTTGAGCACCCTGTGCCAGCACCTCAGCACCCTCTCAGTAAAGAACTTCTTATAACTAACCTGAACTTCTCCTGTTTAAGTTTGAACCCACTGCCCGCTGTCCTACTGCTACAGTCCCTGATGAAGAGTCCCTCTCCAGCATCCTTGTAGCCTCCTTCCTCTCAGTTTCACACAACCATTATTTCTAATACAATTTTCAATCAAACTACCCACATAGCGATGCAAACTGGCAAGAAAACAACTCGGACATGCAAATGTCACACCCAATCCAGAACAGTGGCAGAGGCGGAGCCATTCCTCAGGCAGTATTTGAGGCAGTGATTAATGAACGTCAAAAGTTTTCATCAGAGAGCAGATCTGACAGCAAACAGCCTTACGGGAGCCTTCACAGCTAGAAAAACTGCTCTGAAAACACCAGGGGAACAACATTTTGTTTTTCTTGATTCCCCCCTTCTCCCTTTATACCAGCTCTTTTTCAGATTGAAAATATTAGGAAAATGGTTATTGTCAATGGATAAATAAAATTACATACAATTTCCTTTGGTGCAAAAATGCCATTCAGACACTAGTTGGGCTTTTTTGGCTGGCAGCCATTCTTTCCAAATACCATTGTCGGTGCCATGTTTTTTACTTCAACAGAGTCCTAACATTTTAATCCATCTGAAGACTGTTCTTGTATTCCTGAATCACCTCTGAGACATTTCCAAAACAGATGCAGACGTTTGCTGGCTTGGTACCACTACCTCTGCAGATGAACAGAAAGCACTGGAAGTATAGGCAAGGCAGCGATATAAATTAACCTGAATATGATCCAGCTGGCATTTGGACATTACATGTAGTTACAAGAGCTGTCTGCACTGGAGTCTTGTAGATTAGCTTGTTCTGGAATAAAGGAGACTATTTAACTCTGTCCTACTGCCCTAGCTACATGGCACAGTGCAGGTCAGCAGTAGGTGTTGTCCAGTTAATCCCCAGTTATAAATAAATACATGCTGCTATTATTTTAATCTCAGTAATTACAAGTCGCAGCTCACTGGATCAGGTAATGAAGTTATGATGTTCAATCAGCAAGTAATGAGGTTAAATTCTCCTTTCCATTAGCATAAATGGCAGTTAGACTGGTAAATCTTCCAAGAGATGAGATGTCTGAAGATGTTCTGAAATACTTGTGCCCATGACAATTACCAAACTACTAAGCAGTATTCATGGATGAAGAACAAAACAGCATTATATTCCCTTTACACCAGGCTTGGCATCTCTATTAAGCCACAGCTGTGTTACAGCCTTCCACGGCACTGATATAAATAAGACAGTCCCCAGTTGTATGCTCAGATCCACCACTACCAGAGGTGGTGTGTTGTAGTCTGTAACTACCAGAGATATAGAAAATACAACTGTTCAAGAAAGACCCCCAAGGCAGTGTATCAAAGCCAGGCAACAGCAGGGGTGATTCTGTTTTGCTCCTTGCACCACAGCCTGCAAACACCTCTGAGGGTCCAATAGGAGAGATATTCACAGGGAAGGGTGAGCAGCCAGGATGTAGTCCATCCCCAGACACCACAGGGACTGCTCCTGGTTCAGAGGAAAACTGTGAAGTTTGAATTTTGCCAGAGAACACCTTTGCCATGGAGCTCCATCCATTTCAGAAGAAGAATAATAATCCAGTCTGCAGAAAATGATTTCTCTATCAAGCCCTGAGTTATCTCAGTCACCAAATCAGTTTTGCAAAGTAACTGGGAAATGAATTTACCAGCTGGACATAACTCTTCTTCGCAATATTCTATTCTGCCTCCTCAATCACCTAGCCCTTGAAACACCCTACTTCTTACTAAACTGAAGGGATAAAATCTAGTAGGGTCTGCTTATGAATTGCAGCTGGAGGTACTGAAAGTTAAAAATCTCTAAGAGGTGTCCTAGTTTCCATCCAGCCATTCTTCCCTGTCAGTGTTATTGCTCCTGTTGGTGTATTTGATACCCTTTCTCTTTAAAATACTCATCTTCTCCATTCCTTCAGAGTTGTCAGAATTGTCCTAAATCTCTTCTCAAAAGTTCACTTGCTCTTAAAACCCTCTGCTCCTCTTACTAAGACTTACTAAGGCTAGTCTTAGCTTCCACCAAAAGGAGAATTTATTCATATAGTCTCTCAAATATAGAAAGCATCACTGCCAGGATTAAGCAGTTTCCCTTGTTCACCTAAAAACCAAACCAAAACAAAAAGCCTAACAAGTATTTCAAGGAAAGACTGAATTATATTCTTTGGGGGAGGCAGGAAGCATCAGCTAGTGTTTGACTGCAGTGTGTGCTACACCTGAGGCACTTCCACAACCTGGTTGTGATTTACTCCCGTGACACTTTTTGTTTCAATTAGCTGAGGTGACTAGGCATTAGCTAAGCATTTCTCAGCACTGAACAACCTCTCGGGGAAGTTCTTCAGAATGGAGTCATTTGTGATTGATTTAATCTATTACTAAAAAAGCTGTTGTTGCTCTTTTAGGCAAACATTGTGCAGAAAAAAAGTGAGAGGTGTCAAATACCAGTAATGAAGAGGTCTTTGGTAAGTGGGTGGGAACCAAGTGAACCAAATCAGAGCCAGGCAATTAAGTTGAGTCATAAAGTCTTCCCTAGAGAGTATCCAGAATTGGAATAAACAGACATATGATACTGCGATACAATCAGATTGTTATGTGACCATCTTGAATTAAAGTAATCGCTGTGATCGCTGGAAGCAGAGACAGTCAAAGAGGAGGTAGGGAGTTGACAGAGGGAAGAACTGATAGAATACAATGGGGAAAGTGGGAGAGGCATATGAAAAATTAGCACAAGGAATTAAAATGGGAAGCCAAAATAGAGAAAGATTAAAGGCAGTTTATAGGCGTTGCAGTACTGCAAGCAATACTGAGCAAGCAACAGCACCAAAATGTGGAAGTTGAGGGAAGAAGAGGAGTGAGATTAGAAGGGGCTCACTGCAGAGTGTGAGCCGGGAGAAATACTAGGACTATATAAATGAGGCTAAATGAGAAGAAAGCAGGAAAAAGAAACCAAGCAAGGAAAGGTGTAAAGGAAGAGAGTAAGAAAGTCAAACCTGAAGAAAGAAAGTGCCCTCTCACCAAAAGCTTCATGAAGCATAGAATACAATTTATGAGCTGTACCAGCAACTACCTGTGAAACCCTGTGCAAAAGTGTGCAACCTGTCCACTTCTCATGCATGACCCCCCTTCTCCACCTGCTGCTGCTTCCAGTACTCACCTCCTGTTTTGAATACCACTGGAAGTGTAGAGAGCAAGTCAACTGTGGAACCTGGAGAGTCAAAACCCAGTGCTCCTGCATCAGTGTGAGACTCTCCCTGAGCATCAACAGCTTTTAGATAAATTTAGGTAGCTTCCCCTGATACTGCCCTGTCAGCAAAGAATTAAGACATGCAGCAAAGAGAAAAGGTAAGGTTATTAGTAGCAGATCTAATTTGTACTTGCAGCATCGATATATTGTCCCGTTTATTTCCACCATGTGTGCCTGCTGCTGCTCCATGCAAACAACAGCTCTTATTTCTTGTGCTGTATCAGGAAAAATACCTGTTCCAGGAATTGCCTGTCTAATACACAATGGTGACACTATAACCATCAGGCAGGTCTGCTGCTCAGCCACCTATGGACTGGGTATTTCCTTAAGCTGCAAAGTGCATCTGCTCACAGCGTTTGTTTATCATAACCACCTACAGTTTTCCATAAGGCACCTCAGTTTTTAGACAGCTGACAGTTTCAAAGCACGCAAGGCCCGAACAGATGTGTTTCTTTAATCCCAGTTGCAGAATTTCTTCCAATTTTCTGATTACTTTTTTCTTGCCCTGCTCTAAAATGTGCACAAACACACGTGAACAGACTGTTAAAAGACTTCTTTTGATAAACTCTGAGATACAAGATTAACACTTCCAGACAAGAAAAAAAGAAGTACCTGGACACAGAATTAAGGCTGACCAGTACAGAGCAACAATTCCAGACACAAGCCTTTGAAAGGAAACTGTAATAGCTCAAAACCAAGCAGCAGAACACCTAGAAAGCCTGTAATCAAGATTAAATTTAAACCAAAAATCCAAACTTGTCAAGCTGCAGAAATGCACAGTCAGAACATGCAAATAACATTAACTCTGCAACAATTAACACTGCTTTTGCTGTTTGTAGTCGTAACTGACATTTGAAGAACAGAATAAGTGACCTTAATAATTTTATTTCATCTTCAGATGGGTTGTCTCAGACTGCTATTGCTTCACAAGGGCTGCACATCCAGGACCGGAGTTGTCTCCTTTATAACAAGAGAGCTGATTATCATTTATTATATTATTGATTCTTTGTTCTGATTTGTGACCCGTGGATACCCTCTATGATTGACTTTCACTTGTATTTCCTTTGCTTGGTAATTTGATTCAGCAGCTACTTACCTCCAACCACCACAAGAGTAGGATGGGAAATTAATGCACTACAGGGTAGTAACAAATCCTCATAGTGGGCCAGTCTCCTCTCTCCTGGCTTCACTTGTTTTGAGCCCTCACAGTTGCATGCTCTGTATTACACTGATTTTGGGTCTAGCTTTGTATAATCAACCTCTATTACTATGCTGCTCATATGAAGTGACATGGATCTGCTTACCCATGACTGCACCGTGCATGATTCATTCTCATTCTTCAGAATATTATCAGGTGTAGACTCCTGAGCATAAGACAGACAAAATTCACACAATTTTTGCCTTATGAAAAGAAAGGTGTCCAGGAGTTTCTATTACAGGAACGATACAAGAAAGTGGCTCTGTAAACTGCTATTCAGGAAGAATATATAGATCTAATTTCAGTAGGCTGTTGCTTACGTGCTAAGCTCATAAAAGCCGTCATATTGGCAAGACTAATCACTAAAGAATGTTAGCAGTTGGAATGGATGCATACTTATACATTAATTTCCAGCACTTGAATATATTTTTCCATCCAGGCAGGACATCTAGCATTGCTGATTACTAAAGTTTCTTAATGTTTTTCATTATAAACCTTGCTTTCAGTTGCTTATATGTTTTCAAAGAGACATATATCTGGAATAAAATTTTGTATGCTGTATTTCTACCTCAGATCTACAGAGATGCACAGCAAGAAAATTTCATCCAGAAATTGGTAGATGAAGGTAAGGGAAAAACATGGGTTTATATCCATTAAAGATTTCATGGGTTTTTTTTCCATTGAAGACCTTTCCCTTTTACCCTCCATGTTAATATGCAGCAGAAGTCACTATACAAAGTGTGTATTTTTTGCTGTTCCTGTAAAAGTATATTAAAATTCAGATAACTTACAAGCCTCTCTAGAAAATTCAGTTTGATATGCTCATTTGAGACATCTGTGATTTTACCATCTAAATGCCTAGGAAATCCTATCTGTGCTGAGCATGTTCCAGACTGGCACAAAGACAGCATTTTCCTGCAATACAGATCTAAGCTCGTCCTGGCTGTGCCACATCTGGATGCCTCTCCTGGGAGCAGGAGGATTGTATCCCTGGCTCTCTCCCCACTGTACCAAGTAGCACGGAAGAGGAGAATATGAATCCACTGCCAGTTTTCCCCCACTGAAGGAAGAGATGGAGGCAGCTGGGGAGATCAGGAGTTGGGGGTGAGGAAACAGCAGCACAGTTTCAGTCTTGCTAGGACAAATGAACACGGACAGCTGCCTTCATGGTGGGAACACAATGCATGCACTGTGGGACTTCAAGATCCCAATTAGGCAAACACAGGGAGATGGCAATGGGATTTATGGCTCAAATTCTGTCCAGTTAGGCAGGCGTTGGGATGCATGAAAATCTAGTGTCATCCAGCAGCACTTGTGAGAGTCCAGTTCATTACATTCAAGGGCCTGTACCATCCAAGTACCTGGTAAGACTGGTGTTTAGATTGACAAGTAGAGTCAAGGCAGAGTAGAGCAAGGCAAAGCTTCTGCAGATATCCATCACAGGGAAGGTCAGTGGAAGGAAGCCACTGCCCAGGCAGTAGCTAAAGATGCTAATAAAAAGGTGGTTTAGCCCTCATGTAGCTAGGAATAGAATCTGCAGTTTGCACTAGGGCATATTTTCCAACTATTACCCACTACTTGAAATTTATTGTATAACAAGAGTAATGGAATTGAAATTTGGGTTGCTCAGACAGCTCACATCCTTGAAAATAACAACCTCCTCCTAAAAGTATCTACAGATATGGGAGATGGGGGGGAGGAAGGACTTTACCATTCCTGGCACTGAGTCATCTCTCATCCCACTGAAACCAACAGAACTATTTGCTCCATATTCATAAAAACATCACGATCCAGCTCAGAACAGGCAAGAATTTTATCTACTTACCTGTAGTCAAACCTAACGCTGCTATCTATCTGCTTTGCCTTTATGGCCTGTTGTAAAGGAAGGACTGATAGACACCAGTCTGAGTGAATGAGAGCTGGGGATGGGGCGTGGGGAGGTGTTGTAACAACTTAACCTGTCTTTCATCAGGAGAAGGAAAAGCTGTTTGAGAGAGACATTTTAGTCATTGCAAACTGAAAATTAAGGGCTGAACTGAGACTTTAATGAAATTCCAGAGCCCACAGGAGTATAATGTTTTTATGTAAATCAGCCTAATGATGAGTTTTTCACCACCAGCATCAGCAAGTGAGCAATTTATTTGAGAAAAGCTTGCAATCATCAAAGCATTTTTAACTGTGTGATAGTGGAGTCCATAATAACTGGAAACCATGCCTAAAGTTTGCTCTCTGATCCTAAGTACTCATGCACCTTGCATGAAAAAAAACATTGCAGGCAAAATCAAACACGTGGTTCATCTGTTTATAACAAAGATGACCTAAAATAACTTCTGAAATGCAACAATTATATCAGCCTAAGCTTTTAAATAACACCTCTGTTTTAAAGCTGCTCATCATCACCTTGGTTACAATGGATTCGATGGACTTGACAGTTAAGTGGCCCCTTAGTTAAGTCACTGACAATATTCAGGAGAAGAACTTCAACTGGAGATATATTGCTTAACTGTGTTCTCAGTTATGACAATATAAATTAAAGAACAACATGAGCAGATAGAAAATAAATATACAGAAACACTGACATCCCTGAGCTTTGTTCTGAGTCAGCAGAGGCACTGTGAAGGTGAACTCAAAACTATACAAAAGCTCACAGCTCCTCAGAAGAGGAGGGATGGGAAGAGTTGGGGACCCCTCTCCTCTCTGTAATTTACTGGGTTGTCCCAGATGAAGCAAGCTTTTCTGGACTGCCCCTGTTGCAATATATACTTCAGGCTTCCAGATATTATGCTTGCCTCAAGTTAATTGTGTCCTAGAGCACCTGCCTGTGAAACATCAGCTCCTTGCTTTTATCAGGGCAACAGTGGTTTAAAGTGCTCATTAAATACATATGACTGGATTAAGCCTTCAGGCACAGCCTTAAGCAAGAGATAACGCATGAACTTCAGAAGCCATGTGCCTGAAACACAGCCCTCAGCATGTTTTTATTCCCCTTGATCTCAAGACATGGGTGGATCAGGCATTGCTTGGATTTATAGAAGCAGAAATAACATCAGCCTTATGATCAATGATTAGTATCTAGGAAGGTGTAAGCCTTAACTTCACCTGGTGCCTGCCCTGGGAAGGGAGAGGAGAGCATGAAAAGGGACATCTTGCAACGCCAAACCCAGCCAAGTACTGAAATTGGGGAGGACTCATGTTTCCATTTACGTTAAAAGCAGTTTAATTCAAGATACCTGCTACAGCATTTCTTGAGCAGGTTTGTGATCAAACACCTGACAAGCATAATTGAACTTCACATTAGAAAGAGAACATATTAGAAGCAGAAACAAGAGTTACTCTTTTGGGTTTTCTCCCCAAGAAAACTATCTTTGAAGACGTTCGTCCCAAAACCACCCATCATGGACCAAACCATTCCCCCAGCTCCTCTTACATGTCATGTCCTTTCTCTTGTTATGCTGCAAATTCCCAGTCAGAAGACCTATCTATTCACATTCAAGTGCCAAGATCTCTTCAGTCACTATAAGAATGCTTAGAAACAACAGTTTCTTTGTGTCTAGCAGCCAGACCATGCAATATTAAAACTCACAGTGCTCACTCTGACTGGGAGCTATTACAGTCAGTCAAGCATGTGCCATGCAGCATACAAAGAGAGTCTTGCAAGAAGTCCTTGTGCAACAAGACGTGAATATTACCAAGGAAAAATCCTTTGCACTTGGATATAAAAGAAGCCAAGAACCTAGCACTATTACTGACAATATCATAACAAAGGCTTCTTTTCTTTTTTAATACATTTTAATACATTCACACTTCAGAATCCATATGAACACATTCCTTGTCTCTAGTGCATATCTACAGATATTTTTAGCCTAATATTTCCATGACAACGAAGCAAGAAACGGTCAATTTGAGAAGATGGCTGAATGAAAACTGAAAATGCTTATAGAAGCAGCTTCCCAGTGCTCAGGTTGTTTCAGTTACCCACTACACCAAGCACATTCTTGTTTGTTTCTGTTATTTCTAATCATCAAATTAAAAAACTAATTCCAAGTGATTAAGAGACTTACACATCATGTTATCACACAACTGCTCATTGCTGTCATAGCACGAGCACCCGAATGCAAGTAAAAAAAGACAGCAAAATATTACTTTAGATTGAAGTGAGAACTCACAGAGAAGAGTAAGGAGAGATGTTGTGTTATTCTCTTAGGTAACAGGCTACACAAACCAAAAATGCAATGGTGAGTGTGATTATTTAAACTTTCCTGACTCTACCACAGAGCAGAACCATCTGCAGACAATTTTGGAAGAGAATCCTTTGCAAAATCTGGAAGACCAAAATGAAGGCCAGTATTCCCGACAGTGGCATTAAAGGCAAGGAAAACATACAAGAGAGCAGCACAAAGAATGGCATACACCTTTCCCTTCACCTCAGGATTATTTGGTCTTATTTGCAAGGCACCAAACAGCTCTGCACAGCGTGAAGAGAAAATGAGGAACAATTGCATCTGGGTTTTGCCACTAACTCTACTGAAGGCAAAATACAGTTCCAGCACAACAGTGCAGCAGAGATTGGGATCTTTGGCACACTGGTTCCTGGATTCACATTACCATCTTGCAAACATTTTATTTCTTCCCATGTTACTTTTTTCCTTTTTTGCAGAAAGGAGAAGAACAGCAATGAACAATATGTATTCTATCACTAAATACTTGTTACATTATTAAATGCAAATGTGAGATGAACAGCCTTGCACTGCAATTACCCGATGACTCCAACTCCTTAAAGTTCAGTTGTTCTGAAAACCAGCACTCTTTGAGGTCTTGTCTTAGTACTCCAAAGACTTACCTGGATAGGTCTTGTAAGCATTAATTAAACAGAGGAAAAGAGACTTCCGTGTCTTCACAACACAGAGCCATTCTCTTGTTTAGACATCCCAAGCATTTAGAATTAATTGGGTTCGCCCACTCAGAACCATGAGCTTAAATAAAAGCTTCATGCTATGCAGCTATGCTGTGTGGTTTCTTTTCTCTACTTTGTTTTTACAATCTTCCACTTGTTGAGAAACCATAGGTAGAGAAAGAGCACTGGCATCCTTTAGTTCTCAGAGACCTGTGAGCCATGCTGCTGGTTGGTGAAACCACATCGGCATGACTCCTTTGCAAACACATTGCTGCATCTGGGTATAATGGATAAAAAGGTGGCCTTATTCCTTTAAAACAATGCTACCAGAGTTCTTCTTCCATGTACCGCTGCTAAGCTCAATAGGGACGGGAGTGTGGCATGGGTGGGTTTAGCTATATTTACTTTTCCCAGCAAAGACTGGGAAGAGACAAATGAACTCAAAGCCCAGGTTACCCAGAGACACGCAGGAGATCCCAGAGTTGTCTGCTTGACACACAGCCCCTATTGTAGGTCTCTCCTTTCTCTGCAACAACACAGTCTCTGCAGATAAAAAAATCTCTGATTCTGATAGCCATCATAAGACACATGGTGAAGAGAAAAGCCCCTGGCATTCCAGCTTCATATACTCTGATCAGTCTCATTACCATGGTTTCTATTCCAATACCAGTTCACATACTGTCTATGGCCCCTGCAGTACAAGTTTCAATGTAAGTGCTGCTTTACATGATGCTGTGCATATCTGCCACCACCTACTTCACATAAAAATGGAGGAGGAAGTGCAGCTGGTCCCAGGAGATAAACTTACACATCAGTGCCTCTGTGGCTCCTTTCTCACATGGCATGGACCTTTCCTTCCTCAGAGCTGCTTAGGTCTCTGTTTGGCAGTAAAGAGAAGGCAGCAAAACCAACTCCTGCTCTAGGAACTGGGATTGTGCTCTAGTTATGTTTATGTGTATTTCCATGCTATTAACAATGACAAGACTGCTGTTGCTGATAGTATATATGGACTATGCCCAGTAGTAAGATATGTGCAAGTCATAAGCTTGGTTCTGCAACACTCAGCATATGAAAATTCTTTACAGGAAAGCAATTCACAGGCTGTTCTGCCCACAGAGATGATGCCAAGCTGCGTCCAAGGTCTCGAAGGAAGAGAACGAAGGTGCCCATGTCTCATGAGGGAGGCTCTGGAGAGCTCAGGATTTGAATCAACTGAGAAAGATTCACATCGGAATGAGAATTAAGGCTGGAGTTCATCAGGTTTAAATCTACAACTCTGTAAGATGCTCTCTAAAGATCAGTAAGAACCTACTCATTAGAAAAATAACATTTTTAGCAGGAATCATGAAGTGCGCTTCTGCTTTTGACTGTAGTTGGATTCATAACTGTATGGGATGTTGGAACACAGCACTGAGCCTCTCTGCTCTCTTTTACAAAGATGAAGACAGATCCATCAAACATTGCTGCTCCTCTGAAGCTTGCCCACAAAGTCATCACCTACTATGAGACTTTTGGGATTCACTTTATAATTTCCACTGTAGAAGGAGAAAGCAGGTAACTGTTGCATTTGGTTGAGTCACTCCAGAGTGAAAGATTTCTTACATTTTGGCTTGAGATGGCCCATATGTACCTGCTCGCCCATTCAGAAAGCTCCTGTTCACCAGGGCAATTTGATTAGGTGCCCTTGCTATGGGGGCTATTGTTAACTTCCCAGGGAATTTATGCAACAAAGCACAAACTATCAAGAAGGAACAAATCAAAAGGCTACTAAGAAAGAGGTATTCTACCTGTTACTACTTCTCACCTTAGAGATCCCTCTGACATCCCCTATTTCAACAACTAATTTTCTTTCTTCTCTAGAATACCAACTTCTGTTCACCATTTATTTGCAATCTAATCATTAGGAGAGAAAATTGCTGTAATCACAACATGAAACATGACTTTTTAAAACCCAGCAATTCCAAAAGCATCTTACTTAATACTGGCAAAATGAAAGGGCTACAAATGGGTTACAGTAAGTTGAAAAGCAAGATAAAATATCCTGACTGTAAAAAGATCAGTGAGTCTCTAATGAGAGCATTGGGTGAGTGTATTTGTTTTCAAATGAAATAAAAATATGGAACTGTAGGAGAAATATTACTATGAAAGCCATGCTGCATTTGTGCAGGTTAAAAACATAACTGTCTTGCAACACAGAGCGGAATAATAAGGAATTGAAATACCATGTTTAAACGAAGAAGGGGACAAAATCATAGACAAGATACTGCAGAGTGAAGAAGGTTTATTCTCTAGAAAATAAAGCAAGATGCACACTGGGAGACTGCAAAAAAAGGGTCTTCAAGTCATTGTTAGTTCCTGTTGATTATAAATCCACATTCAGATGCCAGCACGTCTATCACCTAGAGATGTCTGGCTGGTGGCTGGCACGTTCTCCCTGGCTTTGCACTTCACTGCTGGGACCCAGATGTTCACTGGGGCGAACCAGATGTTCGCTTCATTGGCTGAGGTGACATTTGCAAGCCTTCAGAGCTGCTGTCCTGACACCAGTAATTCCCAGACTGCTCAAGCCCATCCAAGCTGAAAGTGCTGCAGTCACACACACAGGTAATAGACAGGAAACATCATTGGTTTGATTTTCTGATAGTAAAGGCTGAGGTCTCCAACCACAGCATGCTCAACTCCCACAGGATTTGCTGCAGTGTGGATAGGAAACCCTAATGCAAATCATCTATAGCCTGAACAAGATCTAACAGCTGTTATGTGACAAGACACAGTGCGATGACTGTACAGTCCAGACTGCAGATAACCTAGACTATTTTTAAAACTCTTTTCCAGAAATAAGCTTGAAGACAACCTAGACAAAATTAAAAGCAGAATCAAAGGGCATTTGAAAAAAAGAATAGTGGGGAAAAAGATGATCCTGAAGCAAATTGTCTTTGAATCATCTGCACATTTGTAACATGTACTATTGCTAATTTATACTTAAGTGTACCTTATATAGTGCTTTTTTCCCTAATTTGCCAGTTACATACATAAAAATATAACACTTTATCCTAATCTTGGCACTCACAGTCATGCCTCCTATAGCCAGCCACAAGCAAGAGATTCTCAGCCTTTTACTAACTACCCTATATGCAGCAACGCTGAAAAACGAAAATGCTGTATCTCTTTCTGGGAGACAGATGTCAGCTGCCTGCACCTGGATAAGGCTGAAAACTTCAAGCGTCCTGCAGAACCTGTGCCACCACTTTGCCATCCGTGGCAGAAACATGCTGAGCATTCAGACGAAATGCTTTGATGCATTCTATTTGAACCTCTGCCACTGACTTACTGTAGTAGTTTCACTCCTTCCTAACTTAATTTTCTCCTCTGTAAGACGAAGAAAATTCCACTTCCAGCAACCCAACAGAGAGATGAGTAGGTGTTTGCTAGTCCTTCTATAAGCCAGTTTTCATAATAATGGGGCTGTTCTTCAGTCACAGGAGAAAAGTATTCTCTTCTGCAAAACAATGCTCACAACCACATTTAGTAGGGGCCCTAACAATGTGTATTAGCAACTGGAAGCATAGGAGCTCAGTAAGTCAAATTCTGAAGAGGTATACGGTGCAGCTGCTCAGTCTGCCTCTGTCAAGGTAAGGTACTACACACACACTTCTCTGCTGACCTGAAGGGACTGGATTGAGCAGGTCATCAAAGGAGTTAGCTCTACTTATTACTTAAGCTGCAAACATCAGGTTACACTAAAATTGAAAAGTACATTCCAAATTTATTTCAAAGTATTTGTTTGCTCAGAGCTACCCTACACCCATTTTGCCTTAAATCACAGATAGATCTGTCTCCTGGGCTGTAACCCTGTCACTCCTGGTATTATAAAAGCCCACCAAGAGCACAGCATTCAGGCAAGCACTGTATTTCGCACCTTACCCAGCAATCACAAAGGAAGAAGAAAGGGATGGAAAGTGAAATTGAAGGTTACTGGTCCAACTGGATGGCTGTAGGTGCTTATAGCCAGCACACGGAGGGAAAGGACCATATACTACAGAAGGAGAGCTCTTTTGGGTTGTAAACAGTCATGAACAACTAATGCAATGACAACAATAACAGGTGCACTGCTCACAGCCAACTGTTGTGTTTGCATTAAGCAAACAGTTCCTCTACATCTTCTGCTGGGGCTTCACCAACATCAAGTGAATTGTCCTCTTCTTACAGAAGCTGTAGTAGCCTTTTGAAACCAATCTCATTTGTTGAGATGCTCAAACACAAATACAAAAGTATTTGCAGGTAACATGGTTTAGTTCACTCACAAAGCCAAAAAAGGATCTACTAAAAATATACCACTACCTCTGGGAATTTCTAGTCTGAAAACAAAATACTGGAACTCTCACATGCTATGAACTAGGATGCTATGAACTGCTACGCTAGGATGGTGATGATCCATCCTAGTTCATGCACACAAAATACCCAGCCTCTTGTTTTTCAAATAGAGATCTTTACTAGCACACATATATCTGAGATCTGAAGCCTCAAATAGGCTCTGTTGATACACAGATTTACCTCCTAGCATGACATACATTTTTACCATGTCAATTTGGTCTGCCAAAGAAATAACATGTGCACGTACGCTGTCCACCTGTATAATACTGTCGTGGACATCCAACTGCTGAGCACCACAATAAGACTCCAGAAGAGGTAAACGTGTTTCCAGTGTTGTTGGTTTATAGTTTTGCTGGCTTGGAGAATATACCAACCATAAAGTGACTGTCATGACCTCAGAGAGGGCTGACAGATACTACTGAGTCAGCTACCAGTGTGCAGGAATCCTTATGTCAGCTTTGACAAGCTGTGGCTTCTAAAATGAAAGTGTTTTGAAGGACTAAGTAACTTTTAGTCCATGGCACAACAAGAACTGCTTGCCAATTCTGTGATTAATTTATTCTAGTAAGTATTTTCCAACATCCATACTATATGCCTCTTCCACACTAGCTGTCAAAAGTCTGATTCATCTCATTAAAGCCAACAAGAAAAACTCCCACTGATTTCAGTGGACAGAGACCATCTTCCCATTTGCCTTCCAAAAGAGAGAATCTTCTCAGCTATAATCTGGTCCTTTCACATCCACGTCACTCAGTCCTACTGCCCTTCTCCAAGATATTTCTAAATCTTTCTGTCTGAAAATAGCCAAGTAAAGAAAAAAATCTGCTAAATGGATTTATATTCCACAGAACATTTCATGCACAGGTCAGCTGAATCATTTATGCACATCACAGAAGTATTACTTAGCGTTTCACTGCATCTCAGCTACAACAAATCTATGGAATTTAGAAATAGATCTGCCAAAGCAAAACCAGTTTCTATTTCCCAAACTGCACAAAACCTAAATGGGCTGGTTTACAGGCAGGAACTTTATCTTTGCACATATTATATATATTTAAAAGGTTTCCACTGAGTCATTTTCTAACAGAAGAAAGCACAATATGAGGTTCTGAATCCATCATAGAAGCTCAGCACCCTTTGTAGAGAGGCAGTAATTACAGAGGTGCCTGCTAGCAGCTCTACTGCTAAGGCTTCATTATTAACCCAGTTTTCATGGTTTCACAGCTCAGTCACAAACCACCCATATACTGGCCTTAAACCACCATAGCAAATTTCATCCCAGAAGCATTTTAGTTACTTTTCCTTCTTGTAAAAGTCCAAAGAGAAAAAGGGAATAATACCAAATTTTCATGCTTTTCTATGAATATATACCAGGGAGAGAGTAATTTTAAAACAGCAAATTCTGACTCTCGTGGGTAAAATCCTTATCCTGTTTAAATTAACAGCTAGTTCCCTGCAGCAGGGACAGGATTTCAATCTCTGTGTTCTGGAGAAATACAGATCCTGCTGTCCACAGAGCTGCTCTGCAAGAGCAAGTGCATTCTCACATTAAGCTTAGCTTCTTAGGCCTGTTCCAGTTGCAACATAAAGCACATTAGCTCAAACCCCACTGAAAAAGCATCGGCCTAGATGATTACACTCATGCACTATCACACATCTCCCTGTTTTGAGCATTTTTAAATGTTTGATACGACTAGAGATGGGATCTTTTGGAAGAAATGTCCTAGAGAATGACTGGAAGACCTCCTGTATGGCTGTTCACAGCTCTTGAGTCACCTCACATGAATCAACACTGGCTTAATCCCTGTGCCTTCCCCACACGTTTAAGGGACTCTTTACAAACAGTAGTGAGATTTTTGTCTATCTTCTTGAAAAACGACCATCTTTTGCAACAAGGCTGAAGGCTGCCATGAGCTTACAGGATAAGGCTTTAAATGAAGGTTTTAGCTTGAATAGACTCTACCTATGAATCCCCTGCCTTTGTGAGGCAGAAATCATGTGAAACTTGTTTGATCTGTTTGATTGCCACTTACTCTTCATTAGGAAAGTCAACATAGCTGCAGCTGAGGTGTCTCCTGGCTAAATCTCATTTTCTTTCCCTCAAGAGTCAGAGAGAAATTCTAATGGAAAAGCAGCATGAACCCATATGAAAATTCCCTCTGTACCAGAACATAATAAACAAACCCCCCACTATTCTGCTAAGGTCCCACAAATGAACCCCACACATCTGAAGTCTCTAAATAATGTGACCTGATTCAGCCTCAAATACTTGCTTACATTAGCTAGCCTAGTAAGACACAAAGACCTTCAGGAATAGCATTTGGAGGTGATCTCAACTCCCAGGACTGAAGCAAGCAACCCAGTAATTACAACTGTTTACAAGGCCAGTAATCAGTCACTCCAAAAATGGTGTGGTGGTGAGAGATGACTTCTGGCAAGAGGCAACACAGACAACTCACTGAGATAGCATCATCTTAAACACCACAGGTGACTTCCATGGCAGCCTCTGAACTGAGCCCCTGCAATCAAAAATGTCACTCTACGCCTTTTCTTGATCTGGTCTACTGGAAGGTGTCCTGCCCATGGCAGGGGGTTTCAAACTATATGATCTTTAAGGTCCCTTCCAACCCAAACGGTTCTATAGGTTCTATGATTCTATGATAGGTTATCCAAAATCTATGGAGTAGACAGGAAAAAGCAGAAAAGAAAGAATAAAGCCAAAGTACACTGGTACTGAAATTCATTTCTTATTTTTGTCACATACCATGCACAGACTTTGTGCAGTTCACAGAAAGAAAGGAAAATGGTGAATCTATTAGCTATGTAGATGTAATATTCTTCACATGCAGCTGACAAAGCTTACCATAATATCCTGTAAACAGGAAAACATTTGAAAGCCTGAATTCAGAAGCATTCTGATTACAGAACATCACTCATATGTAAATCAGGAACTCCTAGGCAAGTGGAGGGAAGAGAATAGTTTCATCTCTCCCCACAACCATGAGATGCCACAGTGATAAATGAAAAGAATCCCAAACACGTAATGAGTGTTTTTAAGTGATCACTGCTGGCTCATTTCACCTCAGGCAAACACCTTTATCAATAGGAACAGGAAAAATGCACTTCTTGGAGGTCTTTAAGATAACATAAATGGTACAGTATCAGAAGTGAGAAATAAATGGTAACTAGTATAAATGAGAAACTAAGGAGAATTCGTTGTTGAAAGCAAAATCTTAGTAATGTGCTTGTATTCTGTTTTAAAGAAATATATTCTTTCATCCTTAAATCTTGTCCAGTAATGAAGCAGACTAATTTAATCCACTGCAGGCATACTGCTTTTTGGTGTGTTAAAGCTGCTGTTCAAGTGTTGCCTGACAATCCATGGAGGTTAATCACATGTCAGTTTGCGTGGGTCCCCAGGGATCTCTGGAGGAACCCAGAGCTGCCAGGTTATAAAGCGATCTTACCCTCAGGAAGTGCTGCTCAGCAGCTTGGATAAATAGCAGCTTAGGAGGAGGACAAACTGAGACTGAACTGAGACACTGCCAATCTTATTTGTAATCCCAGTTATACCTCATGCTTGCAATATAGCAGCCATTCACTATAATGATTTTGTTTCTTCTAGTTTTCTTTAAAAAAAATTAATCCATTCCTGATATCTTTGTGCGGTTTGTTTGTAAGATTATTTTTTCCTTCGATATATTTTTAAAAAGTTGGTTTTAATATTTCCTTTTTAGATCTTCTAATGAATGGAAATTATTCTTGGACTTTAAGGTATCCCAGCCATGCAAAAGAAATGGGTCAGGAAAAAAATAAAACTGAAAGGCACAGAGAAAGATCATCATTGAAAATGAAGTAAGACTTGGTCCACTTGTATATTTGAGGTCTGAGATGCATTTACATTTCGGTTACATCATTATTTTCTGATTAGGTGTAAGAAAACAAAAGTCACAATGAGGGTAGTCAAACACTGGAACAGATTGCTGAGAAGGAAACTCCACAGAATCATAGACCAGTTTGGGCTGGAAAGGACCTCAAGATCATCCAGTTCCAACTCCCTGCCATGAGCAGGGATGCCTCACACTACACCATGTTACCCAGGGCCCTGTCCAACCTAGCCTTGAACACTGCCATGGTGAAGCATTTACTACTTCTTTGGGCAACCTGTTCCAGTGCCTCACCACGCTCACAGTAAAGAACTTCTTCCTTATATCTAACCTGAACATCCCCTGTTTAAGTTTAAACCCATTACCCCTTGTCTCAGAACTTTTAATTAGACGGGGTCTAGAGCAACTTGCTCTAACCAGACCTGCCCTGAGCTGACAGTTGGATCAGACAACCTAACCAATATCATTGAACCATCATACTTGTATCTGTCTTACACTGTGAAGGGGCCACTAAAAGGAAGCAAGATTATCAGTATTATGCAGTCTAATCATGGAAAACTGCCTCAAAATGGCCCTGGAGAGAGAAGCAATCAGACCTGTAGCTCTTACTCTCAAGAATGAGTCTAGACAGCATGTGAACATGTCACCTCTCCACATCTCTGCTTCCTACTGTTTCAGAAGTGAACAAGTACCACCAGGCACATAGGCTCTCCTGCCAAGAAAAAGTCTGCAATAAACACTGCTGCCTACTCTTAGAGGTCTCACTGTTGCAGCTGCTTTTGGCAAAGAAGACAGAAAAAAATCCATAGGCAGGAATGACTTTTAAAGAGAGAACACTTAATGAAATTAGCACAGATAATTTAATGAAAGGGGAAGGTCAGAAAGAAGCATCATTATGGAAATTTAATTAATAAGCAATTACAGCAAAAGTATCTGTTTTTCAGGTTGGGGTTTTTTTCTTTATAAAAAGCTATTAGCATTGAGATATGGGAGGAAATTATATCTGCTACTAATTGGGTACATTGAAAGTATTGGGAGGGTTCGAGAATAGCTTGGAAGTATAGAAAACTATTGGGCTGAGGCTCTCAAGGTGTCGTTACGAATATCAAGGACCTTGCAAGGATGGTTCTGCTGGGCAAAAGTGTTTGGACCCTGCAGGGAGATAGGAATTCATCCCTGCTGACCTCCTGCTCTCTGAGTAAGCCTACTCTGGATATGAATGGTGTTAGTAAGACCTTGCAGTCCTATAGCAGGAAACCCTGGACTAGGAGTAGAGATGACAACAGGACTGGACTCAATAGCTACTCAGCAAAAAAGTCCATTATCAAAAGGCTTCCTACATCCTATGCACATTTTTCCAGAAGCAGGGTAAGTTACTACAGCACTATACCACAGATACAATTTGGCCTTCCTCAAGGAAGGTCACACAAGTTTTTGTATCTAATAAAATTGTCTAAACACTACTGTCTGAGTTGGATAAATGCTGTCGTAACTACTACAAGGCACGAAATAGTAGTTGGCTGAAACCAGACATTGACATAGGAGGGTTCCAACCAATTTTCTATATTACATGAAGGGATTTATACCCCTTTATACTGAGGTTTTCCTGTGCCACATTGGACAGTAAAGCCCTTCAGATGCTTTACTACTTCAGAGAGGCATAAAACCCCTTTCTTGTAGCTGTGAAGCAAACTCGCTTCCTCCATAAGCTAAGAAAGATGTTTTGTTGAATACACAGGCTCCAAGTTCTGTTTTGATTAATGACTTTCACAGGCTTATAAAAAAATCCATAAAATTCCCCAAAATTAGAAATGGTAAATTATTGACACTGATCTATTCTTTGGGACCTTTAAAGTACTGATGGGCTTCGTCACTGTCCTGGGTTCAGCACTAGCAGTCATTTTTCTCCTTCTTAGTAGCTGGTGCAGTGCAAACCACCTGCTGAGTTTGCTCTCTCAGACAAGCCCTTCATGCAACACAGCCTTTACTCAGAGACCCATGTCCTTGGGATCCTAGTCCCTCCATGAGAAATGTTCAAGTTTGATGGTGCTGAGGTCTGACATGAACAAGACAGACTCCTTGTCTCCTGAAGAACTGTGCATCCATGAATTGAACTTTCATCCTTAATTATAAAAACCTGAATACAGGACTTTTTATTATTATTATTTAATAAGAAAACTGAAACAAGGCTCAGTACCGTACCACACTTTTGGAGTAAATATGACCTTTTGATGCATGCACCGATACCCTTCCAATCACATCACCTTCTCATTTCCACTGCATTTGTCTTCTGGTTTTCTACAAAGATACAACCACTTGGGCCAAAGTCTGAACCTTGGCTCTCTGTACATGGTTGTACATGAAAGGTGCTGGGCCTGATGGCAAGTAGGGGGTGCATGCAAGCAAATATTACTGAATTCAGTGAGGACTAGCTTAGCTGGCTGCAGCTTGAGAAAGAGTGGAAGTATGCAAGGGGAGAGCATAGAGGCCTACCCTATGCATAGTGGGAAGTATGCAAGGGGAGAGCATAGTAATGAAGCAAAGAGAGGGTATCCATCTTCCAGGGCAATTTCACCAAATCCCTAGACAGCATTATCCAAACAAACTTTCCAGAAGCATTTAACAGTCAAAAAGACTGATTTGTGAGTCAAACATGACACTGTAATCTCTTACTGTCAATAACAGAAAGATTATCAATCAGAAACCAACATTACCTAAGTTATACTGATCCATTAAAATAAATGATGTGACTTCAGCACCTGTTGTGCAGAATATTAACATCCAAAGTTCAAAGCAGCAAAACAATAGGTATCTGTTCATTTATCAAATGCTGGGTTAGATGAGAAAAATACAGCTACTAGCCACACTACTGGACTTTAGGAATCTCTCTTAATTTTCTCAAGTGCATGATATGCACTATGGTATCCTGAGTGATACCACAGCTAAAGCAGAAAACAGATGCACAAGAGTTCTGAACCTAAAGCAAGTACATGTCTGAGGACACTGTTGACATGACTGGAAGGGCAAAATGAACACTTATGTGAGCTTGTACTTTCAAACTCCCCCAGACCCAACTGAAGATGTGCCATTCCCCATGGCACACTGCCAGGTACAGAGTGGTCTGATGACTTCTACTTAAATTACTCTATCCTCAGGAACAACTATTATGATCAAGCGATTCCAGAAGTGCTGAAGGATGTAGATCCTACTTGACACCTTGAGTGGGATTTGGAGAAGAGGGATGGTACAGACCAGATCAAAAATTATAGCTGACCACAAATTTTAATACTGAAGTGTGGAGAGCCATGCGTTCCCAGCTCCTGACAGATTCAAGAAGGAACTGCTGAAAGGACCACATAGTATCTTTCCAACCTCCTGGCACTGGCAGCACTACTGGCTGCTTCCCCAATCCTTACCTGTTTCTTGTAAATGGTGTTAAGAAACAAGCTCCTGCTTGGAAAGAGTGAACTCTGTCATCTTTCCCCTTACCTTAAGATCAAACAAGCCTGGAAGAAGGCCAGTGGCTCCCAAAAAACAGTCACAACTTCCTCTGTCCTCCCACATCTCCGAAGTGAGGAGATACAGTCAAATTAGGGGCTGAGCAGATGCGTGCAAGGGAAAAAAAAAAACCCACAACAATAAACGGGATGAAGAAAACAATGCGGTAAGTGAAGAAGAACAGGAAAGGGCAGTGGGTTTTTTTCCTTTTGTTGTCGAGCATCTTCTTCCCAAGATACAAAATGACATGGTGTTGCATCCCACCAGGGAAAGCACATCTGGTGTCTCAGGTACCATTCAGCCTGGGGCCAGGCATCCTCACAAGTCTCCACTCTTCTCCCACTCTGAGACACAAGACACCAGGCAAAGCTGGGGGTTGACCATGTCTCTGTGTCCAGAACACGGGGTCATCCAGCAGCACTGGCTCAACAGTGTTCTTCTGCCTCCATATGTCAGAGAAACCAAGCTGCAGGGGAGTAACAAAGCTGGAACTGGTTGTGTCAGTCTTATGTTTAGCCAGTGAGGTAATGCCACAAATCTTTGTCTATCCTAGGTAGAGGCTCAGCCAGGCAAAAGTCAGGCTGTGGGGCTGCAAGGGAAGTTACTGCTGACCCTCAACCTGACAATGTCTGGAAAAGAAAACAACAAGCAGATCCAGCATGCCCACAGCTGGCTTAGAAATAAAAAATGGAACAGAAATGAGAGGAAAAATCCTGGTTACTTCATAACCACCTTTTCTGAGGCTCTTTCCAACTTTAATAAAGCTGTAAGAGCCCTACACAAACTTCTCTCCACTTTCCAGCAGAAGAGCTTTCAGAAACTCTGTTCCTTATAGAACAAAAGGAGGAGGAACATACCATACAGCAGGGCACATTTATTTTCAAGCTACAATTTTTAAACAGTTCCCAATAGCTCAGACTGCAAACAGACCAGTGTCTGAAAATTACTACATAAGGCACTCAACAGGGAGTATGGAAGCTGAAGTCTTATCTACAGTTGTACCCATGCACTGGCAAGTCACTTTCTTCACTCTGTGCCTCTGTATCCACCTTTCACCTTTTAATCTATCTTGTCTCTCAGCACTGAAGCCTCACTCTCAAACATTCGCATTGAACTTATACCTTCAAAAATCTGGACTTAGCTTTTTAGAACACAAACTATCTTAGTAGTTTAGACAGAAAAGATCTACTCTTCATGGGAGATACTAGACACTACTGTAACAAAAAAAAAAGGGCAACTAATAAAATTTGGAAGTTCCCAAACATGAGTAGATCCGTGTGTCCAAATCAGGGCCCAAACACCCCAAGGCTCAGTGTAATTAGCACTAAACCTTCAGTTACATGTTACTGCAACCTCTTGACCATTGCCTTAGGAATGAGACGCTGGCCAGTCTCTGATGCATTGTTTAGGGTTAAGTAGCTGAGACCATGTAAGCTGTGGTCTCTGTGACTGGGAACTATGGTTTAGTGAAGACAGACTTGCTCTGACTTCAGGATCCCTAAGATCAGGCATTATTTCTCATTTAAAGCTTTCCAGATCACCTTAAGAGAGCTTTCAGAAACTCCCTATCAGAGCTCCCACTTCAATTTCAGCTTTGTGCAAGCAGAGATTTTTTGTAATTTTTTTTAGCATTGCCATGAAAAGCAGAGAATGGATAGTGTGAGGACTAGCCAAGCTCTCCCAGCATGGTGTCACCAAGCATGCACCCTGCAACACAAACATCTTTTCCTTTGTGTGGGAACAAACAAACAAACAGCCTTGATCTCCACAATATAAACAAAATATGTCCCAGTGTCAAAACAAGTTGTGGAAAGGGAAAGGAAGATGGAGAACAAACTGATTCACAGAAGTCTCTCAGTTAACCTACCATAGTGCAAGCATGTAGGGAGCTGAGAAGTAGCTGTCTAATGCCTTGTGTGGATTGACCTAAGTTTCTGTTTATGACAGGTTGCTGCTGACAATCCTGGCACAGACAGACTTTGTAAGATAAAAACTAACAGGAAATGCAACAAATGCTAAGATTAAAGGGATAATCTAAAGCACAGGGTTCTTGAAGAACCTCAACAGCCCTGAACTGTGAAATGCCTTCATCTAGGTTCAGCCTGTGCTCCTCTTCCCAAAGCTAAGCCTGGCTCAAATACGAATATTGAACTACAATAGGCTGAGGAAAAGCAGAAGAAATTTTGCAACTGTGTGTAGCGTAGAAGATAAACAAAAAGCACAAATAAGACCACTGCTTGTGCTAGGAAATAAAGAGAAAGGATCTCAAAGTACAGTATGTCTTCCTTGGGAGAGAGACAAGCAGTAGATGCATTTTTTGGAGTACAAGTCTCTCTTAGTGCTTCATATCTGGTTTTATTCTGACACCTTTAAGCATTCTGCTGAACAGTTTTCACACTGTTGAAGATGCTTCTGTGCTGCTTCCGTTTTTACCATCTGTGGACTCCTGAAGGTTAAAGTCATGCAGCATATTCTAATTTTCTCTAAGGTATAGTAGGATGCACTTCAACAGCCTTACCTCTATTTTCTCCCCTCATGCCTTCTTTCATAAAGTGAAGTGCATCTGATTTGAGAGATATTGGGGTAACACAAAAGGAGACAGGAAATTATTTTAGTGGGCTGGACTTGCCAACAGCCTGTCCAGAAAAAAGAAAACTACAAATACTCCAGCTTTATTAAAGCTCTTGTTGATACGACTGTGCCTTATTTATTTGGGAACATTTGAGGCTACAACATCCTTCCATTATTCATACTTTGAAACTGGCCTTTATATCAGCTTCCTAAAGCAATGCAGAAGATGTATTTTCTAGAGAGAGCCCCAGATGAAAGGGCTGACTGCCTGTCAGTTCTGGGGACATTTCTGTACATATTCCATAAACACACACATATATGGCATATACTGACCATGACCTGGAACATATGCCTTCTACCTGCAGATGTACCAGGATCTCTCAGACCTCTGACTTCAGTTGCACGTTTTCTTTACCATTATTTTCCTACTAGTCAATGGGAATAAAGAACTGCAATTTCTGCTTTCTGCAAGGCCCATCATTCATCTTTTATATTAATAACAACCACAAAATCACAGAATGGTTTGGGTTGGAAGGGACCTTAGAGATCATCCAGTTCCAACTCCCTGCTACACACAGGGACACCTTCCACTAGACCAGATTGTTCCAAGCCCTGTCCAACCTGGCCTTGAACACTGCCAGAAACAAATTTAACAAACAACTGCTGCATAAGTTTACACATAAAAGTGCCACACAAGTGACTGGTTACACCTGGAAATGGTTTTCTTAGTTGCTAGGTGGTAAAACAATCTACAGAAAGACCAGTAGATTAGCAGGGGTCCCAGATATTTGGCTAATTTTAGTGCAATTCTAAATCATGTCTGAACTTTCCTCATCATTTTACGGGTATGCTACTTTGATACTGTGCTTACAGGACAATGCTGTATCTCACCTCAGTGAGATGGTCTCTTGCACACTCTCTCTCTGGATTGGTGTATAAGCCAAAAAAGTGTGTGAGAAATTGCAGTGAAGCAGAGCAAGTTTATTTTCCTACAAAACCTATTATAGGCTGGTTTGTTCACTGCAATGCCCTCCAAGCCTTAATATGAAGTCTACATCCCAGTGGCAGGTAGGCTCACTTCCCTCCTTCCTCTCCCAAACCACAACCACTTAATGGTTACAGTGGGTGGTTACTGTTTATCACTGGCTGTCATAAAACCATAAATTGCAGAAATACATAACTGGACATAGTGCAGCGCTGCCTCTGCAGCTGCTAAGGCTTTTTTTTTTTGCTGGGTACTAACAGGAGGCGAGTTCTACTCTGTCATTCCTGCTCTAATTTGGAAGCAATTCCCTCACTGCATCACACCAATTACATTATCTGTCTGGCAATATTATGTTACAAGTTTGTGATATGCAAAATGGAAAGGCATGCACTCCTCTGGGAAAAGTATTAGTCCTTTGCAAGGGGAAAAAATAGATCACTAAACCAAACACAAATTCTGTGGCATGTGTACACATTATGGAATTATCTTTGCTTTGAAAAGTGATGGGGCCCTCTAGACAGCCTTAGGCTACCAGCAATTCAAAAGACACACATATATTGCTCAAATACCCACAAAAGAAAGAAGCATGTTTCAAAAACAGAAAACTGTTTTGCACTGTCACTGACCTACCACACAAAAAGCATTTTCTTAACCTACTGAGATTTTAAATATACCTGAAACAGTAACTCTTAATGACTCAAACTGAGCAATCCACTGAGAACACTGTGAAAGCATAGCTTAAAAAACAGAGAAGCACCTGAAATTGCAGTTTTATAAAGGTACAAGAAGTGCAGTCAACACACAGAAAAAAAAAGCTCCAATTTCTTGTTATGTTTTCCTTTGTGTGCTCCACTCCTGATGCACTTCTACAAATCTCTCACAATATTGCTAGTTTCTGCTGCCCACAACAGCAGCATGTGCAGAATTTCTGTCTCCAGGTTGACATTTTTTTGTCAGTAATTATCATTACAACTACATCCAACAGAAGATTTTTGTTGTGATGATCAGCCACCATGAAGAAAACTTTCAGCCACTCTTCCCTTTAATTCCAGGTCCCCGACTATTGCATGCAAATTACTATCTTCAGGAATTACATGTCAATATTCTGTTAAGTACCTAAACAGTGGGTTTATGTATAATGACTACAGGTTACATAGCTAGAGTGTCACACTTCATTTGCTTGTTAATTCTCAAAAACACAGGAAAGAAAGGATAACTAATTGGGGAACATTAAGCCTTTTGAACAAAATATTCCCAAACACATTATATATGCCTCCAGATGAAAAATACAGAAAATTAGTAATAACTCTATTTACTTGACTGTGGCTGGGAGCTGGAACTAGATGATGTATTTCTGCCACAAAACCAGGATGTTTTTATGTTTTATATAAGAACCCAATGTTCTTATATATTAAAGAATTTCCCATAAATGTATTTTAAAAAAACCCAATCAGGATATAAGCATCTTCTATGTCCTATAGACATTTCAGCAGCTCACTTAATTCTTTAGAACAACATTCTCAGTTTAACTTAACGCTAAGAATCCCAGACCATCAGCAGTGCTTCATACTGCAAAGAGATAACCTGTTTCTAGGACAATCTGCAAAATGTCTGCGGGTAGCATCTTTGCTGATACCAGATACTTAAGGTCAAAGTCAAATTAATCAAACCACATATAACTCACATCCTTTCCAAATCCCTTAGAATTTAGGTTATATTAAAGATTCTGTTGACTTCTGTCAAATTCAGGCAGTTCAGACATACCTTGTTCAGATATGCAAGTTCAGACCTCCAGACTGCCTTGCTTTTATGAAACTGCTGAACTTTACCCAGCAGCTAAGGTAGACCAGTGGAAACATTCAGTACAATTGAAGAACTGAAACTGTTCTTATGCTAGGCTTCTTCATGCTTAACTTCTCCCTAAGGATACACTTAGCTCTTTCACCACAGATGTTTTGCTGTAGATCTCAGTCCAGCCTTTGAGTACCCTATTTCTGCTTTCTAAAGATGACCGTGAATTCCACTCACACTAACACATGTAACTCTTTGAAAAGAGGAATGACTTGAATGGTCAGGCTCACTGCGTTCCAGGATGTGAGACAGTCCACCCTAGAAATACCAACTTGTTGTACCAGGTACATGGTACTTTGCAGAAGCAAATTCAGTATTTCTGTATTTTGATTGCTAATGGGGTGTAAAAGAGTTACACTGCATTGCATCAAATGCCTTGGGTAATATATGCATATAATGAGGAAGAATTAATTTGAAAACCATGTACCTTGCTGCAACAACATATTGTTATATTTTTATCAATCTACATGATGATTAGAACTTGACCCTTTTTACCTCTGAATCCACCCAAATCTGGTAGAAGTTGGATACACCATGAAGTTTTCCCCTTAAAAGTCAGCGTGAAACTTTCTGAGATTATGCCCGAGTTCCTCTTTTCCTTAATAACACACTAAAGTTAATGCAGGTCCTAAAGATATAGTCCAAATAACAGCAAATAGATTAAAACACTTATTCATAACTGTATTAAAAAATGTAAATAAACCAATGTCCACAAAATTTATTTGCTTGCAGAAACCATAGTTTCCTACTCCATAGAATGTTTCAGTTCCTCTCAATACACTCAAAGATTTTGGTAACATTTTTGGCCTCTCCTAAGGGACATATAGGGTATAAAACCATCATAAGAACTTAAGCAGGCCAATTATCTTTGTGAAGTGACTGAATTATACTGTAGCAGGATTGTAAAAATACTTACGCTCCACGAAGTAAGAGCTGGCATCAATCTTCCAGATAATCTGACCACGGTGAGAGCCATTGACACCACGGTTCTTGTAGTCCAAAAAGTTTTCGGACAAGACCTCATCTGTAAACAAAGGAAACAGTCTCATCAAGTGCCTGTTATGACATCATGCATAGCAGAGAATCAGGCTAAAAATATGCCTTTGGCTTGACAGAACATACTAGAGCTGCTAGACAGCTTGGCACCACATGCTGAGAGATCAGCTTTTTCACTCATTTATACTTTTACAAAGTACAGTTCTTCTTAAAAGTCACAGCTTCTCCTGAAATGTAATGTTAAAAGAATACATCCCTACAAAATTCTCAAAACTGAAACAACCTATCTGGGCATGGAAGAAGCCCTACTTAATTAAACATAATTATCTAGCCATAAGAGAGAGAATGGTAGCAAAAAATAATCTCCCCTCCCACTTTGCACCAACTCTTCCCTTACCAAAACCCTACAGAAAACAGATGTAGGCATCTGTACTGCACTCACTCATATCTCAATAGATGTGGTTATTTCTTGCAGTGTACAGGGAAGGATACTCATTTGTGAAGAATCCTACCCACTGCATGCCTTCAGCTCTTGGCCTCCAAAACCAAATGACTGACAGCAAAATGCTGCCCCCTCACAGTGCGTTGAGACACCCAGCAGCTGCCAAAGTACCAAACTGACCTTCAGGATGAAGGAGTCATCTATAAAAGTGAATAATCTCCACATAATCATTGCAAGCCAAGGCTGAGGAAGTAACTGCCTTGCAAGCACAGGGCTGCATGCAAATAAATGGCGGCAGTGAGCCTTAGGAGTGCCCTTCTGGCTGTCCACACGTGTAAAATGTTCAGTCTGCTTCCAAGTTTCATTGCAGACTGCTTCAACAAGCTCTTTTCAGACCAATCTGCAAGCCCTACACAGTGCAGATGTGAGCAAACACATCTCTCCCCCAGGCCAAGGCCTGGCTCTTGACCCTTCTTTATCCAACAGCTTAAAAACCAGCCTGTGAGACTGCGCTGCAGCACCAGGGCCCTACTTGCTGACCACTGAGCTTTCAAGCAAACAGAAATGCACATATTGCCACCATACCAGGCCAGCACTTGGGTTTGATCATCACTAAACACAAACAGCACAGCAAAACCAGAATAGACATGAGAGGATATTTACAGCCTGTCAGAAGGGAGCAGGGCTCACAGCAGTGTCCTGTGGGAGCCCAAAATGGCGGCAAACTCAAGGGCTGAGGCAGTGACCCTCACTGCTCCGGCTCCGGGGGATGAAATGGATTTTGCACCAAAAGGCTGTGGTCTCTACCTGCAGAGACCAGCCAGGAACCTCCTGGATTCCCTCCTCTGAGCAGCGAGGACTTTAATTTTAACAGAGATTTGTACAAATGCACTTTAATCAGCTCAACCTTGGAAACAATCATGGGTGGGTGCTGAGACTTGGTTCTGAAGATGATTCCCATCAATTATCAGTTGCTCTAAAAGCTAAGGAAAAATGTGGACCACTCATCTGAGATTAAAATACGTCAAACATAAACACTATGAAGCATTTGCTTCACATAGGTCAACAAGAAGACAAAGATGAAGCCACGGAACAGAGGACACAATGTCTGAGGACAGACTGACAGTGTGACAAACTGCAAAGAGGCAGCCCAATGAACAAAGCCAAGAAACTCAAAGACACACACATATATATACATACATACACACAGATGTTAAACAAAATAGACTTCTAAATCACAGGAAACTACTCTTTCACTGAAAGAATAAAGCAGTAAGCAGATGCCAATGTTGTCCTGTTGGCTTTACATAGCTGTGCTCCCAAAGGAGGAAGGCAAGTGGGCTCCCAACACTGAGCTCTGGTGCCACTCACTTGAGGGATTTACAACAGAAATCCTTTTAAAGAGGTCATTAATGACTGCAATGGATAATTATAACTGGCAATACTATCTACAATATGTTTTCCCTTTGCTGACTTGCTACTTGTCAGTAATTATTTCGCCAGCTGTTTCATAGAATAGAATCATAGAATCAACTAGGTTGGAAAAGACCTCTAAGATCATCAAGTCCAACTGTTACCTCAGGACTGCCAAGCCCACCATTAAATCATGTCACTAAGGGCAAACTGATTTCCCTTCAACATCTCCCCTCATGATCTCCACTCACAGTCACCCC
>JANHGB010047244.1:0-44876 GCA_026283785.1 Coracopsis vasa
CGGAGAGAAAGGGCGGGCGGAGGGCGGGAGCCCCGGAAGAGGAGGGGCGGGCGGGGCTGTGGCCTCCTCCTGTTCCCGTTCTTGGCGGCTTCCCTGCGGTGCCGCCCCCACCGCAACCACCGTGAGCTGACCAGGGCCGAACCCCCACCGGTGGTGGGCGCTGAGCAGCTCCCTGCAGCCGGCCGCGGCCCTTCAGGCAGGATATTCCGAGCTGTGAGGAGCCCCTCAGCTAGGAAGGCCTATGAGGAGCCGCCCCCTCCCGGGACACCTCCTACCAGGCTCCTCTCGGCCTGCGAGCCGCTGCCTGTTCATCCGCGGGGCCGAGGGCGGCCGGAGCGAGGCAGGCCCAGAGCTCCGGGGTGTGCGTGGGGGATGCCGCGATCCCAGCGCTGTGCCCGGCCAGTCTGCGCCGCGGTGGGTCTAGCAGGAAGGGCTTGGCCAGAAAGACAAGCTTTGCCCGGGGGCCGGCAGGACAGAGCCCGCAGCTGAGCCCCTGCGGCGCGGAGCGGTGGTGAGGCCGCACACCGCCCGGGCCTGCCGCCGACTTGCCTCTCAGGATCTGCTGCTGAGAGGCTTGAGGCACTTCTAGCAAGGCTTCGGAGGGTTTTCCAAGGCTCCCTTCAAATTCCTGGAGTGCCCGTTTGAATGTGTGTGCCGCACTACTGCCGCGCTCCCCTTCCCGGGGAGATAGGATCGATCCCAACGTTTTGAACGCCCTCCTTTGAAGGCCTCTGGGATGCACTGCCTTGATTATCAGTCACGATACCCAGCAGGCCCAACGGGTTTGGCGTTTGAGTGAGTGCTGGGTGAGTTTTTCCTTCAGGAGCTGTAAACGGCAGGAGCACATACCACACATACTGAAGCGCTTTCAAAACAGGGTATCTTTTTATGCTTGAAAACCATCTAGGAATAGGTTTAAAGATCATGCAAAACCACGCATAAAAGGAGGCACTGACACGCTCAGGGTTACATTAAGCATCCAACGTTGTCAGTCAAGGATTGTGAATACTAGTTTGCTGCATTGTCAGAACAACTCATTAGTATAAGTTTAACTCTGATCAGATGCAGGTATATGCTTTTGGTTTAGCTCAGACACAGAACTGATGTTGGGTTTTTATTTTTACAGTAGTTGCAGGAAGATTGGGTGATACCTGATCCATTATCAGTGCAGCAGCCCAGGCAGATGATACCTGATGCAGTGTAAAGCTTGCCAAAACCCAAGTCTGTCAGCATTCTTTTTGATTTTTTGTATGTCGGGTTTTGGTTTTGTTTTTAAAAATAAATTTAAGCCCCAGAAGAGCCAGAGTCGGCACTCTGAGTTAGGGAGTCTTCACATTTCTGATCCATCTTAGAGCCATAGTGCTGCATTTACTCTGTCATCATACCATGGTGAACAGGGTGAAGTTTATGTTCACTGCACAAAGACTGGAGAGGAAGGGTTGCTTACTGGTCACCCCTTCCTTAGATGTACTCCAAAGAAGTTGTTTCTGTTTCCTCATGTTCCCAACACGAGCTTGGGCTGCTGACTTCATCTGTCCTTTGACTTTTAGCTGCTGACATCTTGCTGCCTTGCTTTTATAGGGCTGATCTTTTAGCAGAGCATTACCTTCAGATCTCCATCTTCTCAACCTTGGCAGAGTTGCTGCAGATGGGACTGAGGGATCCCTCTTCACAGCTATAAATCCAGTCACTGCCTTTGTCTGCAGGATCCTACTTGATTCTTCCTAGACTAGCTTAAAACGCAAGGAACCCCACATGACTGCTGTACATAATAACTTTCTGCATTCACCGACACACTTGGAAATTCTCATAACAAAAGCATACAGAAGTGTAAGATTAATTTTAAATTTGATAGCAGTGTCTTCCCAATTAAAAGGGATTGCAAAAAAAGGTTTACTGAACTATTGGCATAAAAATACAGTGGCAGGCTGCACTGACCACTGCTTGCTGCCTCTTTACTGTGCTAATATTTTTGCTAATAGGAGCTTGGGGTGAGAACTGGGCAGAGCAAGCTTTAGGTCAAGAAAGTGAGACTAAGCAGGCGGATGCAGTTAATCTGCACCTTCCCAGAAAACCCTGGGCCAGCCTGGGGGGCTCAGCCAGACACTACCAGTTTGGCAAACCTCTTAAAATACTGTACAGGTAACTGTATAGGCAGCTACAATTTCACTCTCAAGATTGGAAAAGTCAAACTAAAAGAACAAAGATTTGGTTTTACTCCCTGCTTCAGCTGGTGCAGTGGTTTGCCTGTTCTCTGTGTAGAGGGAGACTAGTGTGAAACATAAAACTAAACAGATTGTCTCACTTGAAGCAAAAACTTGTCCAAAGCACCAAGTACAGACAAATCACCTCTGTGTGTGTATGAGAAACTTCTACATTACATAAACTAAATAATTATAAACTTCATTATTGTCCTCTTTGCTGCCTATTTATTTGCCTCAGATGCAAATAAATAACTTGCCTCTTGATCCAGTATACATTTATGGACACTATCCCAGTGGACAGTAAGTACAAAAGGGTCTCAGTAGTTGGGACTGTATAAGAAAACAAGAGCTTTAGCACACTTTACAAATTAAATTAGTATTCAAAGCAGCATCTGTTAGTAGTTCCACAGCATCATTATTCTCTATCTCTAAATGGCAAAGGGTATTCTATTGCACAAGACTCAGCAATTACTGCTTATTAAGACTAATTATTTTACTCTATTTCCATGTTTTTTTCTAATTAAGTATCATTAGAATAGAGAATAGCTTTCATATTCCTTTAATGTTTCATTTAGTAAACATTCCCTCTGGAAAGAGCATGGCTGTGGTTTGCATGCTAAATACCTAGAAATGATGAATGGAAGTCACCTAGAACTGAAGGGCAGAAACTAACCCTCGCTAGCAGATAGCGCCTATGTACCTGCTCTTTCAAGGATGCACTTCCAGAGAAGTTGTGGCTGCCACATCCCTGACAGTGTTCAAGGCCAGGTTGAACAGGGCTTGGAGAAACCTGGTCTAGTGGAAGGTGTCCCTGCCCATGGCAAGGGGGTTGGAACTGGGTGAACTTTAAGATCCCATCCAACACAAACCATTCTATGATTTCATTTTCCACATGAAACATTACTACTGACACTGAACTTTGCTGAATGGTAGTATGTTTTGGTTTTTAGTGGAAATAAAACTTTCCTTGCTCCCTGGCAAGGTCAGGCACAGAAGCAGGCAGAGCAAGGGAGCCTGAGCTGTGCTGGGGAGCACTGCCTGAGCTTTCCCATGCCTCCAGCAGGCTTCACCACCACAGCAGTCAAGGCTCAGTGCCTGTTCTTCACATAGGTGGACTAGGTAAATGAAATGAAAAGCTCTTTGTAGGTGGTGGGTTAGCTTGGTTGTCATACACAATTCATCTTGGTCTCTGCAGACAGAGCCCATAAATGGCAATACTGAAATAGGAATAAGCACACTGGAGCAGTGAGAGAGGGTCTGGTGGGGTCAACATCTGAAAAGGGCTGGTCCACCATTGAGAACAGCTGTCCAAGGGTAACCATGGTTTTACCAGCCAGCCGTTTGTACTATCTAAAGGGAAATGTTTTCTTTGTACTTCACTATCTTGTTATATCTCCTGGTAAGACTAAGATGGCTTCATTAACTGTTATCTCTATTCCTGCAGGAGTTTCACATTTACGGTTTCTTCTTCCACGGCTCACCAAACACCCCTAAGCCTTAGTGCAACCAGGCCCTTTTTTCTTTGAGTTTTATCAAAATACTTTCACCAGACCACAAAGCATTTCTCCTGTCTTGAAACAAGAGCGAGCTGCCTAATTCTTTGAAGGCACGGTATTCATTTGACTATTTTTAATCATCATCATCATAATCATTTACCTCTCAGTGGAACAAAATTAGCTAAACCTCTAAGTCCACAGCAAAGCTCTTTCTCTTACAGAAAAAGCTGGTGCTTAGGTCAACTCCTGAGCTTGCTTGTCGAAATAACTTCAAATCTCCAATAGCTCATCCAGACAAGGCAAGAAATTGGTCCAGAATAAAGCAAAGAACCCCAAAGAACTTTTTTTAACAGCTTTCAGTGGAACTGTGATGGTTTTGTCAGTCTAGGCTTAAAGCAACAGGTAGTGATTCCTTCCTTAGTTGAGGAAATAAGTCCTACATTATTCAGCTTTGAAATTTAAGGAAAGCTGTAAAGTAATTGTTTAATTAAAAACCAAAGGAACATGAGAGTATGACTGACTGCATGACTTGTCTCCGATACTATCACCAGCTAACACTTTCAAGAGAGCCTGTAGTGAGGCTGGGCTCTCATGATGTAATGCTGCCCATATGTTTTATTTATAAGGTTATCATGACTTTCCTGTAACAACATGTGAAAATGCGCTGTTGCCGCTGGGCGTACGGCCCATATAAACTCAGTAGGATTTTGGCAAAATACCAGTGAAAACAATCTCAGTGCATGAATTAACACCAATGTGTGACATAAATACAGGAACAGGATTTTAAAAGTAAAGGCTTTGAACCAGGCTTATCGCCCAAGAGGCCACAGCAGATGAATTTGAGGAGGAAGGCAGAGGTACAGAATGGCTGCATTTATTTGCCTGTGCAAGAGCTAGATCTTGGAAAGATGACAGAAGAAGAAATTCCAGTGAAACAGCAGGATGAAAATCATAGAATGGTTTGGGTTAAAAGGGACCTTAAAGATCATCCAGTTCCAACCCCCCTGCCATGGGCTAGGACATCTTCCACTAGACCAGGTGGCTCAAAGCCCCATCGACCTGGCCTTGAACCCGGCCAGGGATGGGGCAGCCACAGCTTCTCTGGGCAACCTGTGCCAGGGCCTCATCACCCTCACAGGAAAGAATTTCTTCCTTGTATCTAACCTAATTCTATCCTCTTTCAGTTTAAAGCAATTCCTCCATGTCCTGTCCCTACATGCCCCTGCAAAAAGTCCATCCCCAGCTCCCTTGTCAGCCCCCTGAGGTAGTGGAAGCTTCCCTAAGGTCTCCTCGGAGCCTTCTCTTCTCCAGACTGAACAACCCCAGCTCTCTCAGCCTGTCTTCATAGGAGAGGTGCTCCAGCCCTCTGATCATCTCTGTGGCCCTCCTCTGGACTCACTCCAACAGGTCCATGTCCCTCTTGTGTTGGGGGTTCTATAGCTGGATGCAGGACTGCAGGTGGGGTACGAGAAGTCTGAGGAGAGATCAAATTTCAACATGTCCAGCTTGACAGGACATTCTAGGCATAGACCAATGCTCATTTGTCTTAGGAACTTTAACAATAATTATGTGGTAGTAAATATGTGCAAAGCATCTTAGTGTTCCTCAGCAATTGTTACCTTCACCCATACTGCTTCCCCTCCCTCATTCCATCACTCATTTATATGCTAAATCCACCAGCAGCTCCATTTGTTACAGGACACTTTACCCTAAAAACCAACACTGGCCCAAAGAGCATCAGCATAAATTAACCTTGTAAAAACACAGGTTAGAAACACAAATGTTTCTTGTCAAAAGGAAAGAAACTCTGACCTAGTCTTCGCCTGGGCAAGTTTTATCCATTTCTGACCAGGATTATATTCACTGCCTGTGCCAGTGGTGCTTTGTTGCTGTCCCCAGCACAGTACAGTACATACTCAGTCTCAAAAAACCTACCTGGACTTTTTGCTTCTCTTCCAGCTGTGATGTGGGCAGTCTTTGTCCAGAAGCTGTGAGAACAAACTCATTCCAGCAATCAACCACCAGAATTTATATTCTCTCGAATTTGTGTCTTTGAACTGATAAGAGGTTTATGAAAAGAAGGAAAAGGAAGGAGTGAAAACTGTTCCTGATTGAGGCCTCATGCCAGGGAAATCAGGAGTAACTCCATAAAATGTATTTGCTTAAACCCCCATAGCTCTGCATATATAAGATGCTATTAATAGTATTCAGACAGTGTTGCCATCTGTATTTTAGAAGAGAGAAGTTACTCTGAAAAGGGATGTGTGAGCATAATGTTAATATCGTGCTACAGACATCGCCCTGATCCTGCTTACTGTACTGCTCATGTATTAAGTTTGGTGAGAGTGGCTTTTACTTCTACAAAAAATGAGGAAATACCATAAGAGCAATTTCCCTGACCATGAACATCTCTCACACCCATTATTTTTTTCTCCAGCTATGTAATTTTATGTTCTTGGGTCCATTCCCATACAACATCAATCACCTACATCTGCCATTGACATCAAGTTATTCCTTTTAGACACAGCAAGAAGATATGAGTGGTAATACAAATCTTCAGGTTTGGGCTATTAATGCAACTACTTAAAAAACTTATTCTTAGAGCAAGGACTTCACAGAGCACGCAGCACATTACTTACCATTTCCTTCAATTCATTCAGTCTCTCCTGTATGTTGTTTTTGTTTTTTCTGGGAATCATTAAGGCTTGATTTCAGCAGGGATACGCATCTATTTCTGTAAAGCTCCGAAGCGAACATCATGCACTAGGTTCCAGAGCGTTCGTTTTGATCCTGCAAATTGCAGGCCTGTGGTAGTCATCAAACCCACTAGTTTAAAAACATCACAACCTCAGTCTTGAATCATTAGAAATGCTATCAAACATACACAAACTGGAGAACAAACAAGGCAACTGAGAAGAAAACAAGTGTCAAAAACTATCGTGGGGGTCAAGAAAGCATTTTCTTATACTTTATGTAACTATTTTAAAAGCTTAAACATCCTTTCTCTTCATGTTTCTGCCTGCAATTTGAAGGGCTTTTACACTTAACAGGTTGCTTCAACAGACAAGTTAAATTGGCCAGCTGGGTGAACAGAATCATCTACTCTTCAGCTGTAGGAGACCATAAGGATAAGAGAAATGATGAGATAAAAAAGTGGGGGAAGAGACAAACATTATGACTTGCAGCGTTCTGGACTGATACTATTGCCACTAATAGCAGTAACAAAAATGCAGCTGAATAGCTTACATTTTCTGTATTTTTAATTGTATGTATTCTGCACAGATGAATTTTAAACCTGTTTTTGTTGAGATTAGAATGAAAAGCCAGAGATAATTGCATTCAGTTATAACATACATTATATTTTCCAGATTTTACCATAGTAACACCCCCCCCCCAAATTTTCAGAATCTAATATTGATACTGAAAACCAACACCCCAAACATCAAGTAGCTGACACTTACGTGTATTTGTGCACACAGGCACAGAGGCAGCACAGGTAAATAACCACTCTCTATGTTGTTTTTTGAGGCAACCAATAGCTTCAAAAACATTATTCTAAAATGAGAGCAAAGAAAGAGAAGTTTTCAGTCCCTGCCTTGTTCTTGTATAGGGAGGGCATAGGAAAGAGTAAGGAAGAAGTCCCACAAGTTGCTAAAGCAGGAGGAGCAGCAGTGTATCCTCACTGATTCATTTGTGCCATTTACAGGACAGTCTCCTTTTTGTGCAAGGTATGGGCTGTGGCTTAGAGCAAACAAGAAATAGACCTCACAGAGTAAACAGTCTTCAGCTCTTGAATATTAACCCACTTACATTTTAATACAGGCAAGGGACCACAGTTTAAACCTTTATGTGAAGGATGTCTGCTGTCTACTAGGGTTTCCAGGCTGCCTTGCAGCACTGAAGCCCCACAGGTGTTTTGGGACCCCTCGCTTCTCTGACCAGCTGTGGCTGATGCTGAAGACCACTGCACATGGGGTTGTGGAGCAGTGAAAGAGCTATGTCATGGTTTAACCCCAGCAAGCACTAAGCCCCACGCAGCCACTTGCTCACTCTCTCCTGGTGGGATGGGGGAGGGAATTCGAGGAATAGAAGTGAGAAAACTCGTGGGTTGAGATAAAGACACTTTAATAGGTAAAACAAAAGCCACATATGCAAACAAAGCAAAACAAGGAATTCATCCAGCACATCCTATGGTCAGGCATTTGTTCAGACATGCCTGGGAAAGCAGGGCTCCATCACAGCAATGGTGACTTAAGAAGATAAACATCATCACTCTGAATGTCCTCTCTCTCTACTCCTTTTTCCCCCCAGCTTTATATGCCAAGCATGATTCCATATGGTATGGAATATCCCTTCAGTGGCTTGGGGTCAGCTGTCCCAGCTGCATCCCCTCCCAGCTCCTTGTGCACCCCCAGCCTAGTGGGGTGGTGTGAGGAGCAGAAAAGGCCTTGTAGGAGCAGGACCAGAAATGGTCTGTCTGTACGCACTGCTCAGCAATAGCTAGAACATCCCTGAGTAACCCACATGGTTTCCAGCACAAATCCAAAACACAGCCCCATACTGGCTGCCATGAAGAAAATCAACTCTACCCCAGCCCAAACGCCCCACTGCCAGTGCCTGAAATACAAGCAGGGTGGTGGCAGGAGTGCCTGGCCTGTATATGCTGGTGAGGCTAGGAAGCAGTGAAAGCCTCTGTGTGAGAGATGGCAGAGGAAAGATCCCCACCACACCAGCCTGAGCAGCTATCTCTGCTATTTCTGTTGTTTTCTGCACACATGTAATTTGTACAATTACAGGAGAGAGGATGATTTCCCCACCCTTCTAGCTCTTTATTGCTAGATGAAAATGCAGCCTCAGGTTCCAGATCCACCCCTCACTGATACCATTTTGGTTTGAAATTAACTCGCCGGGGAACCAGGAGGTCTGCTCCAGGCCTTTGCTGAGGCCTGAGACAACCTCTGGGTGTCATTTCCTGGGGCAACACCACAGAAAGTGATGCTGAACCTACCCACAGAGCTATTGCAATGCCCAATTACCTCACAGGTATTATTTATGTATTAGAAACTTACTTATAGTTACGTAAGTTATTGAAAATAAATCTGGGAAAGGACAGTAGCAGCATCTGATTCTTCTTAGTGTGTACAATCCTGGTTCACAGATCACTTTATGAAAGTAATTCAATCAGTTCATCCATTTAGAAATCCATTTATATATCTATTCAAGGATCACTGCTCTACTCTTTTCTTTCTGCTTCTCACAGCTTGATTCTCAAGTGCTTTACAGCAGAAAAGCTGTACCAAGGACTTGTGTGAATCACTAGTGATCCTTCACCATGATTTCAAGACCACTGGCAAATTAAAAGTAAAGCTCATTGTGCAGACTTGAATCTCAGCAGCCAACACCAGTATGGTATGAAGAAGTTGCATCATCAAAAGCAAAAAGCAGAAGCGATTTAATCCCTCCACTAAAACTACTTGCTCCAGATATTTGTCCAAATCTGTAAATTACACTTGAAAGCAAATACAAAGGAAAATATGCAGTATCTTTCTTCATGAATACTTTCTTAACATGCTTCTTTTGATCTTGGTACATAATTGAGTGGACAAATACATGAATGATTCAAGCATTAGTAAGAGTGAGATGAACTGTCCCCATGGAAAGTATTAATATACTTCACAACAAAAGTAGATCTTCTCATTTTTAATTTTGACAGATGTTACTATTTAAAAAAAAATAAAAATAAAAATAGTAATTGTAGAACATTTTCCCCCAGTGTTTCACTAGAAAACTAACAGCAGCTCCAGGCTGACCTCTTTCTAAGCAGCAGTACATGCATGGAGCTTGAAGCAAAGCTTAGCATTTATGTCATGGGAACCCTTATGGAACAGCTCTTGCACACTAAACAGAACAGTACCTATTGACCACAGCTCCTAAGTTTTCTTTTCCCTGTTTTCTTTGCCAAGTAATACCCCCAGAGAGCTGAAGCAGAGGCTGCAAACTGGCTTGTATACTGTCAGATGCTACAGTCTAGAAGCCCTTATTAAGGCTCTTCTGCCACCATTCTGCATTTCCTCAGTGTATTGGCGAGATCTCAGAAAGCAAATTAATATATGGCAAAGGAAACAATGGTGAAACATTCTGAGGCTCTGACAACTGCTCCTTCATTCAGTATTACACCCTCCTTCAGAGGACACCTCAGAATAAATTAACATACGTGCATTTTTAAATTAGTCGTATTTTTGCTAGGAGTAAAAAGCGCCGAGAAACAAGTTAGATTCATAAATGAAAATGTATTTCACCTTTATACATGCTATACAGGTCATGCAAATACAGAAATCTACAGGTTATACAATGACACCATAATAAAATATAATATGACATCCGTCAAACACAATGTATCACAGCGAAACAAACTGGTTTTGTTTGTTTACTATTTAGGGAGTAGATGAAGGGCTAATTTGGAAGACACAGTACCATGCTACAGCTTACTGCACAGTCAAAAGAAAGTATTTCTCTGAAGTACACTAACATAAACAGAGCTGGATTGCTGTAGGTATGATTTCTTTATACATCGCACATAATGTCATTGGTTACTTTCCCGTTGCTGGCTTTAAAGAGCACAAGAACGGGGCTACAACTGAGCTCAAGCTGTGCTCTGAACTCCCTTATGCGTGGAAAAAACCCCAAGCAATAGAGAAACCCATCCCCCAAGTTTTCACATCTTTTGTGTTAGTGTCCAAAGAGAGCTGTATTTATAGCTTATTTTTATATGGAACTGGGCAAAAGTGTCCTCAAAGCAGCACAAGATCCAGCATAAAGGCATCGTAGTTCACCTGCAGAAATAAAGTTAGTACTGTATGGCACATAATGGCGAGACGTTATACATCTCAATGTGACTTTTTCCATACAGATGCTTAAGAGAATATTAAGGGGGCTACAAGTGTTCCCCGTGTGTGCCTTGGCCTTTGCATTTCTGCTGCACCATTCAGATGTTGTTTTGCTGCTGACTATATCTTGTTTTGTAGAGCCTACAGGAAGACAAAATACTTCTCCACATGATAGAAAGCCTGCTGGTATTAATCAAGTGTCTGCATCTTCAAAGATTAACACAATCTCAGCCCCCCTGACCACTCATCACTTGGATCTACTACAGCTATACTATATATATATTAAAGGATTACACCAGGCATTTTGCCTACGTTGTTTACAGGTGTTACACAAGTATATTTTTAAACACATAGTTGATAGTTGCTCCTGGAATAATTAATATTAACCAGTAAGTGCTGCTAGTGACTAAAAGTGTCAACATAATCGTAACAGGATAGCTCCCACACTCCAGTCAGTGAGAATGCTTTTCTGATTCCAGAAGTTGTATATCTTAAGCCTCTTCAGGTATAGTTTTGAATTATACACCTGCGTAAGAGTTGCCAATAACTCCTTATTAAAGACAAAAAAAGACAGGCACAAAACTAAAGTCCAGTATATTATTTCATTTCAATGCACTGTGGGCAAAACTCATCATTATTTACAAGAAAAAGACGTCTAAACAGATGAATGATAAAGCTGAGGGAAAAACTATTTCAAAAATAAAATGCACAGGTGTCACAGTGAGGTGTTGAGATGAGTTTTAAATTAAAAGAAGTAGTAAGTGCTTTATTAGCAGCTAAAGCTCAAATTCTAATGCACACTTGAGTCTTCCCTGAAACCATCATGCCTCCAGATCATTGGTTTCTACCAAAAGCAGCCAGTTATTCAACATATTCCCTGGGAAGACACAGTTGTAGTCAGCTCTGATTATTTGAAATCCAGTGCTCAAGGACTGCAGAAGCTCTTTCAAGTGACAAGCTCGTATTTTACTGCCAGTAGCATCGCTGGGATATAGCTCCTCCACAAATTGCTACCTCTGTCAATTAAAAAAAGAGAAGAATACGAAGTCAGCTGTGCAAGTTAATGACCTCAGTTTTGTAATTCAGAATACGCTCTCTCAAAAAATATAGTGAGCTGTCACTGAAGCCTACTATGCTATTTTACTATGCAGGCTTTCCAGAAGTGATTCTACACCATGCAGCAACTCTTTACAGGAGCAGAAAAGAGTAAGCAGGAACAATAACTACCATTTTCTAGACTGGCTCCACTTCTAATCATTTTGTTCATGCAAATAGGCTCCAAAGACTTGCAGGAAGGGTATTAATAAAGAAAAAAACCCAACTCTTCTCACTATATTCTGAATGCATAAAGGAAATTTTTCCATTTACCAGACACTTTTGGTTGCTACGATATGCTCAGTTTGCATATGATGCCAGTTTACAGAGAGCTGCAAATATGAAAGATTACCCTGCATTTAAATATCTAGGAGACCAGCTTTCTTTCTCTCTCCACATATGCTGTTTACAACTGCTATATTTTTCTGGGAAGCTCGTAAGTAATCACAGCAATTTATCACATCTAAGATATTTATCACAATACTGTACCTTTATCTGTTCTGCTGAAAAGAGAGGTTGTCAACAGATAGAATTAAGTGTATTTTCCTGTCCTGGACTGTTAAATCCCTCAATCAAGTTTTTGTTACAGTCATCTAGGCTAATGGTATCACTGGACATCTTGGAGTATGTAGCTTGGCCTGTGAAATCCAAGAGATCTTCAAGAGCCTTGGCATTACTTGTCCCATTCTCATCCAAAGAAACACCAGGCATGAGTTCATTCATGGGTGAATATTCAGGGATAGAGATCAGTTCTTCTTTTGAAACTGGGCTATACAGAAGATAAATGAAAGGAAGATGGAGAATAAGAGGTGTGCAACTTTTCATTGAGCAACAATCAAACTGATCTTCTGACTGTTCAAAAACTACCACTTATTTTAAGGTTAGCTGCAACAAGCCTTTACCTAGAATACATTCCTGTCCAAACAAAAAGAAGTTGCCCTGTTTAGGATGGAAGGCCATTCTTAATCTATATTCCTTAAAAATTAAGGTTTGTGGTAGCTGTGGGAGTCAACTTGCTGCCAGATGCAGTCCTGGATGCAAACATTATCAGCAGGTTGAAAAAAAGAGTTGGATAAACATGGCAACACAGCCATCAGTGGCCAGGTCAGAGCTGTACCCTCCAACATCCCTAATATAACACTTCTGTGTGGTCTTGGATTGCAGAAGTGGTGGGCTCAAGTGGTGTCACTAACTAGTTTTTCCTACTGATACTCTCCGAGACCAAATAATGGGCTATATGGACTTTTGGAGTGTGTCAACAGGGCATTTCTTATGTATTTATGCATATTTACTGGAAATACTGAAACACTATGAGAGGTTCAGTCAGCTTACCGATTAAAGAAAAACCATATAAATGTTTAAAATTCAGAGCTAACTCTCTTGTTGCAGCCTTAAATTACCAACTTCCTTCTTTCCTCCAAGTTCTTCCATCAAAATCCAACAGTATTTAATACACACAAAGTTATTTACTGATTTCTATACATCTGTTCCAGTTAAGTACTTAAAATTTTGAATTCATTTTTTCGTTATTCTGTTTGTATGGAGGGAGAAAAGTTTGTGAACCGTAGCTATGCAGTCTTGAGACAAGTAAACAAATGGTGATATCAGAACACTATCTACAGTAGCTACTTTCACAGAACAATCTGAGAGGTCTGGGCAAATTTGTATGGAATCTGTAAGGAAGGACTACAGAAGGATTTCAGAGCTTCCCACCCTGCACCAAATATGTAAGTGAAACGAGGTTCTGTTGACTCATTCGCATACTGACAGGAATGGAGTACACCACAGTGGACACCTGACTGCCACACTATGAGGCAGGTGATAAGTAAAGCAGTAAAGTATTAACAAATGAAACAGAAAACTTTGTGTATGTCTAACATGAATTCCATGACTTGTATTGGTAGACATGGTCTGTACCTCACATCCATGGACTGAACCTCATCCATTGAATCTTCCATGCTGTTAGACTTCCCATTAACAGCTTCCAGCTGAGTAAGTCCTGGGGCTGACTTTAATCCATTAGCAACTACATCTTGGGAAGGGATTACAGGGGCAGCACTTTCTAAACTCTTATTTTTCAGGCAGGTTGCCAATCCATTGATCTCTGTAAAAGAAGGTTAGAAATTGTGACAGGAGCAACTTCTTTATTTAAATAGTTAAAAAACAAATCACAAATGCTTCTAAGTTATAGATCAAGTAGAAAGGAAGATTGACAATGCAGCAGGACTCATCTACGACTCATCATATGATACTGTCAATCCTCTTTTCCACTCATTTATATTTGAGTAAATAGGAAGAGAATGTTTTATCTTTTATATCATATACTAAAAGACTTTGTCTGGGGAAGCAAACAAAATATAGATAAATGCCAGATATGTATACTTAATAATTTTTTGAATACATATGCTTTTTCTGTAAAGTCAAATTAAATGTAAGATTTACAGCAATGCTATAAAAAGCTTTCAAGCTTGGTTGTGTGCAAATATTTTCCACCTACAAAACATGCAGCGACCAAACCTATTGGCAGATTGGAACTTCTCATTTACAGAAGTGCTATGTCAGGCACTGAAATGGAGAAGAAACTTTCTTCCGCTTAAATGTCAAAACAAAGCAAAGTCTTTATTTTCTAACATTTGTCACTGATGTATAAGTAGTTGTTCTTTTCGAGATGAAAGCAAAGAATCTGCAATAGAGGACACAGCACTCTGCCTGAGATTACAAAACTCTGAAGACAACTAACTGTGAAAATAGGTCAAAAAACATGGCAATTTTCACCTGGCTGGTTGAGAACAAGGGCCTTTGGCTGCCTTTCCACATTCAAAGTTGATGGTACCTCCGGTTTCGTCTCTTCCTTCTGTAATCAAGCAATGAGTCAACTGTATGAAGGATGAAGGACTAACCTTCATAGAACTGACTGGATTCAAAACTTGTGAGACTGCCCAGAGCCATGGAGTGGTTAAATGTCACTGACAGCAAGAGAGGATTTTCTTTTTCGTTTTCAATTAGGCATAGGATTTTATTTATTTATTTTTAATGTCAAAAAGAAACATTCTCTGAAAGTAACTGAATAAACAGTTTCCTTAGTTGAAAACCTCACCATCACTTTCTAGCTGGACACAACTGCCTCGTTCTCAATCTTACATTCCTAGCAGGCTTAACATGATAGCTCAGTAATTAATTCATTGCCTGGCACAAAGAAGGAGAATATGCATCACAGGAGCAAAATTACAGCTCCAACATCCACGAAGGAGCTCTTGACACTGTTCTAAACAGTGAGGAAGGTAAGTCTGCAACAGTTGCATAAAGCTGTTTCTGTAGCAGCAGCCCAAAATAACTGTGACACAGCTACTGAGACACTGTCATTCTGTTTGAAATGCAAGTAAAATTTAGGTGTAGAATGTACATAAGTATACCTAGTAACACGAAAATACTCTATAGTTTAATTTTTACATATTGGTAATAAAACAAAAGAAACCTGCAAACACACACAGTTTCATACCTTTATTTCTGGTGTTTCACTCCTCCTTGTTCTCTTCATTATTTCATCTATTCTCTAGAAATCAGAATAAATTGGAGAATGAGAAGGCAGAGAATGCCAGAGACTGATAATGGAGAAAAAAAAAAAGAAGAAAAAAAAGGAAAAAAGAAAACCTTTTCTCTACTCCCATGACCTCATCCCTGCCTGTCTTGAAAAACTGAGAATAAATAAAACAGAAAACAAAAGGTAGAAAACACCTGGGAGCTGGCTTTCATATCTCAGATTTCACACAACATGACTTTCTCAGTAGATGCAATTTAGAGACAAACATTTATAATACCAGGTGCTTGCAGTTACAAGTTGTGCTCAGATCTGGAACAAGACATTTATTTAAAACCAACAGCTATTATTTTCATCGAGTTGTTTTTCCAAATAGTTCCTTTAAAAAACAGTTAGGTGCCTTGGCATGGAAGAGTAAAATGAAATACCTGACATTACTCTTGCTGGAAATGCAGAAGGCATTACCCTAAAATACTTCCTTTTTTTCTTCTTTGTTCATTTAAAAATGAAAAACCTTCCCAACAAATCTTGTCTCTTTGCACTACTGCGAAAGGAAACTATTTCAGATTTAAAGACATTTTGCTTTGGTATTCTAATCTGCAACTGCAACATGCTTTCAGCTCAGCAGTAAACAGCTGGAATATGAAATAACATCTTGGAATAACATATATGGAAAGATGACCTTCTTATAACCAGACAGAGGTTCTGCAGCTGTTCTCTCTTTTCTGCCAGAGCTGTAGATAAACCTAATTTATGCACCTTTTCCTTGTGAGGTGGTGGCCAGACAGCCCTGCTGCCTCCACATAATGCAATTAGAGACAAGCCGGGTGGGAGAAAACCTGTTTGTTAATCACATTAACTTTCTCCATTAATGACAGGGAGCTTTTGTTGAGTAAGTTTTAAAACAAAGTCATGTTCCTAAATAGTCTGTGATGTTCTGGGTTGGGCGGCAATCAAGGTTTGCCTTGGCATGCCATTCTCCGTTTGTCTCAGGCATTTAACTTTGTGGGTAGAGGCTAATTCTGTGTTTGTTCAGTGCCTAGTAGAAAACCATTTGCCTCAGGCAACTCCACTTTGTAAGAAATTTTGATGTCCATGTTCCCCTAACATGCAAGTAGCAAATACTAAGTTACGCATAAACATCCATCCAGATTATTATTTCTAGAAACTATTGGGTACTTTCTGGGCTATGTATTTAAACAAGAAATGAAATAATCATCTTGAGAAGAAAGTATCTACCTTCTTCCGCTCCAGTCTTTCTTGCTCAATTTGCTGCATGATTTGCTCCCTTTCAAGACGAAGCTGCTCAGCTGCCTCACGGGCTTTGATTTCTGCTTCTTCCCTCTAATAAAAATGTGTAAAATATGATACGGCCATTATTTATTTCAGGCATATTACCAGATGCTATAAAGTATGTGTATATATATATAAATACATGTATACATATATATGTATATAAAGTTTCACATTTGTGTTTGAGATGGTACCTGTTTCTCAAGTTTGGCCTGGAGCTCTTTTTCTTGCCTTTCCTTTAGCATTTGTTCTTCCTCAGCTCTTTTTCTGGCTTCCTCTTCTGCCTTTTTCCTAGCTGCTTCTTCCTCACGTTTTCTTTCCTCTTCCTTCTTACGAGCTTCTTCCTCTAGACGAAGTCTTTCTTCTTCTGCCTTTCTTTTCTGTTCTTCTCTTTCAAGCCTGCAGAAAATGTGACAGCATGTTTAAAAGGTAAAATCTTGTTTAGCATGAATTCTATCGTATGTATGGCACACAATCAGCAGGAACTGACAATATATGCATCAGCACACATTTTCATGAAAATGCCAAGATACAGCAAGGAGGCTGACCACATACTCAGAATTCAGGTTGCTATCAAGCTTTTATTCCAATCTTATTTTCACTGCCTAAAATATTTCATAAAAATTATGTTTCCCTTGAAAAACCAGGTGTGAGCAAAGAAAAAGAAAACATTTCCATTCTAGTTTGAATTAGAGCTTCAAGAATAAAAGCAAGTTTCAATAATAAAAACATCCCTCCTTACCTGTGCTTCACACCCAGAATGCAGATATCTATAGATAAGCACGTACTTTTTTTTTTCCTTTGTTTCAGCTGAAGATTAACAGACTGGATGAGCAGCAGAAAACAAAGTCCACAAAACAAAGTGGTACATTAGGAAGAGTGGGTCTAAATTCTACCTGTATGGTTCCCTGTCCCACTGGGGGACATCATGCTCCTTTGTCACCACATGCCAGAGCTGTTTTGACAAGTGATCATTCTTATCCTTGCCTATCAGCGATTCAGTGCCAAACCTACAGGCACTGGTGATCCCCCACCCCCATGTTTTCAATAGGAACAGACAAAGTTGAATTTAGACATGCAGAGTTAGTGATTTACATTAGGGTCTTGAAGGAAGGGCATGATCTGCTGACACTCGCAACCAGTATGCCATGTGGAAAGCAACCTAAAAGCTTGCTCCCAGAACAGACACAGAATTTCACTACTCAGCAATCTTCATTATGCCCACACTAAAAGCCTTCAACTGCCTACAACAGAGTTGAGCAGGTTGATTTGTTGAACGACACAATGTCCACACTGCAGTGTAGACACTGGTGAAGTATTTGGATGAGTAACAGTTTACTCAGGCTTCTTAAAGAGGCCAAATTATTATTTTCTAACTTCACTAGTCATAAAGACTGCAAAAGACACTAATGAATTATGAGTCTGAAAGACATTAACACTTACATGCAAACTCCCACATTGATTCTAAAACTACCACAGTTTCAAGCATCTTCAGTGATACAGGTTAAATTATTAGATAACAATTTTCACAAATCAATAGAGATACCTCTCCTGTTCTTCTCTCTCCTGTCTCTCTCTTTCTTCTCGCTCTTTTTGCAGGCGGGCCTGTCGTCTTTTTTCAGCTAGAATTTTTGCTGCTTCTTCTGCATCAGTTGTTCCTACCATGATCTTCCCTAAGAGATGACAACCAAGGGGGGAAAGTTAGGCAGGGAACAAAGAGAGTGCCCAGAACTTCCACATTCACACAAATGCTGAAATGGGTCTGGTTCACGCTAGTATGACACCCTTGCGTTCCAAAGCACACCTCAGCGAATACGGGATAGGTAAGGGCATCCCCGGATTTCAGCATTTTCACATCCTCATTAACAATGAGTTTTTCATGCACGGCTAACCCGGGTGAAAACTATCCATTTACTGGTTACAGTATCTACTTTTACACATTCTCAGGACTCTATGACTGAGCAGCTTCATGAAAGGAACATGTCATCACTGTTTAAAAGCCTCATGGACCCATGATATCTTGCAATATATTCTAGCAGTAGGACTCACCTTCAACGTTTTCAGTCTTTCCTGCAGAAGGCACATGTTTCTCAGAAGCCATCTGGCCTGTCTCATCAGTGTGTGCTCCTGGGGATTTTGGATGACTGACATTTTCTTTCTCCTTGTCTGCTTTCTTTTTAGGAGTTTCCTGGTTGAGATTAGAAGTGGCACGATGCTTCACAGGAGAAGCTGGATATTGTTTAGTGTTTTTAGGAGACTGAGGATAAGTCTTTGCAACTGTCCTGATGAGGGAAAACAAAAATCAAAGCAGGCCATATGTTACACAGCTAGGAATCAAACTCCATCATTACATGTACCATTCCTCTCTCTTGTCTTTGGCTACATAGGAGTATCAGCTGTTTTGCACAACACTGCATAGAAACTATCTGGATGCAACCAATCGGAACCTGGAATGGAGGTAACTGGCATGCAAGTGCAAATGATTACAGAGAATTCTCATTTTAAAAGTCCAATGCTACTGTCCAAGTTGTAGGCAAGAGATATGAAATCATAAACTACTTAAACCAGTTATTTTTAGCAAGTCATTTAGTAACAATTTTGTCAATATTATTGTATTCAACAGCCCTTCTCAACATTTAAAGCAAAGTTATGGCTGCTTTCTGTCTGCAGAAATTACGATGAGTTGCAACATACTGCTTTCATCTGACTACAATTCTGTCAAGCACAGTTTTTTTTAATAGTTTTTGATTTTCCAAAACAGCACCAAATACTACTGTGTACAAAGGTAAAGCTGGGTACCACAAAAAGAGACAGAACTGACCAAACCATTGTACAGTCAGTTCTGCTGCTTCAGTTAGTGCTTTCATCAGCACCAACACCACAGGCTCAATGCTCAAAAATCAGCCCCTGCAACCTTCGACAGGGCTGCACTTGTAATGATGGCAATGCATAGCAACAATGCAGTCAATTGCTCATTTGGCTGCTGCGTACTACAGGTGAAATAACAACTCTGAAGTCAGTCCTGGGAAAGCAGAAGGGCAAAGATATTTGATATTCACTGAAAACAGATGCATATTAAAGAGAACAGATTACCAGGAAACATAAAACTACACCCAAACACCATTTATTATTTATGTAACACCAGTAACGAGCACTAAATACCTGTAACATTAAGAAAGGCCGGGCTGTGCAACTAAGTAGTATGGAACGAAAGAGATTACAGTCTTGAAATAATGATTTATGTGAGTCCCATGAGAATAAATAATCCTACATTAAAGTGAATGTTACACATGTAGTTTTAAGTTTCCTTATGGATATGCAATTATGATACAAATGTATTACTCCTTATCACTTTTTGCATAGAATCATACAATCAACTAGGTTGGAAAAGATCTTTACAATCGATCATCAAGTCCAGCCATTACTCCAGGACTGCCAGAGGCCACCACTAAACCATATCACTGAGGGCCTCATCTATACAGTTCCTGAACACTTTCAGGGATGATGATTCCACCACTTCCCTGGGCAGCCTGTTCCAATGCCTGAATACCCTTCCGCTAAAGAAGTATTTCCTAATATCCAATCTACACCTCCCCTGGTGCAGCTTGAGGCTGTTTTCTGTTTCACCTACACAATATAGAGTTTCATATACTATAACATGCTTTCTGGACTGTACATTCATTCTGGCAGACCACAGGCATGAAAAGCATGGACAATGGCTAAAAATTAATGGACTGGAGTGGCAAGTTTTGTACAGCTCTAACTATAGCATTGTATGGCGAAAGACTATTATAACCTGAACAACATTCGCATTACAGAGTAGACAATAAAAATTAAATGTCTTTCAACTCCACAGAAATTAATGAATTCAGGAGAAGAAAGGGTTATTTGGCATCATATTATGCTGCATTTGAAAGAGGCTGAGATACCAGAATATCGGAAGCTCATTCAGAGCTGGTGGTTTCTGGGCAGGAAGACTACAGAGTATTGCACCACTGGTACTTTCTTACTCCCACTGAAGAGCCATCAGACTCCAAAAGCCCTTGGGTTGTAGAACAGTTGCATTCAAGTATATTTGAAGTTCAGCTCAGGTACCCTCTGCCTGCAGGCCTAGGAGCTCCCTGTCAGCTCAGCCTTTGGTCCTTGCCTGAGCTAAACCGTAGGTAAGCCTGTTCCTGGCCTCTTAACCTGCTGATCCTGCCCTGATGTCCTGGCTTGTCCTTGGACCTCCCTCAGTAAGGACTTTGCTGACTATCACTGGACTCTTGTCTGACCCTGGTCACCAGCACCAGACCTGTCCTGGTCACTTTCTTTTGTCTGCTGTGGGATGGGGTCCTCTGTGTGAGGTTCCTGTCCTTGTCTACTCTGCTGTCACCTTTGGCTTCTGGCTCACTCTGCCTTGCAGGGCAGCCTGACAGAAACAGGCCTTGGAAGACGTGGACAGGCAAGTCTGTCCCCAGGTCTTGTAGAAAACAGCAATGGGAGAAGTCAGTGAGATTGGCTGGTGTTGAACAAACCTCATTTTAGCAGTCTTTAGTTTTCTCTTTAGAATATAGTTGGATTCCCAGGCCCCCCAAAAAACAAACGCAGAGATTTTAAGGCCCCACCTACATAGGTAGGTCTTGTTTGTGCTTCACCATTATAATAATTTCCAACTGCATTTCATAAAAATATAACGTGTAAATAAAAATCAATCAACTTTTTTCTTACTAATCTGACACTTCTTCAAAACATAGTCCCTTCTTGCTGTCATTGGTTTGTATTTCCAACTTTACCACACATCCCTTGCAACGTTTTTTATTTAACTTCTTGTGACAAGAGGAGCAAAACAGGCTAATAACTAAGGCTGAGTCATTTTCAGTATTAGCACAGAAGTAATTGTTCTCTAATAAAGACATGACAATCACATTAAAGAGGTGGGTAGGAAGAAGTCTAGTGATGAGAGTTATGCATCTTGCACTGAATAGGAATTAGAGCAGACTGGCTGTACAACTTACCTGTTGGACTAGAAATTAAATGAACACTGTTTTCCCTTTTGTATTTAAAGCATATTGTCAAAGTGGCATCTTTAACACAGGCGGAATTGTTACTAGAAAAAAACACTCCTCCTGGTAGTATTTAAATGATGCAACTTTTCACCAGAAAGGGCCAAACTTAATTGTGAAGACAGAAAACCAAGATTATTAATGGAAAATGTATACACACTTGCATAGGAGTCTGCTTAGGTTTAAAAATTGTTTCATTTTTGCCTTGGGAGAAAAGGAAAAGGATGTTATGAAACCCTTGTAAGAATGTGGGAACATAGAAGTGTGCTGATGAGGAACAGAGAATTAAGACAACAAATTGGCAAAGCCCAAGAAGTGGCAGCATGTTAATTGCCTGAAAGTTCACTCATCTCAGTAGCTGGATTTTACAGGAGAACACAAATACAGGAAACATCTTCCTCCCTCCAGGAGGTCTTCGTTTTCTCACCTAAGTGCCCTGTGTTGACATGGGGGCAGCAGCTTGTATGAAGCCATTTTCATCATGACCTCTATATATGCATTTCAAAGAACCTCTATCAGGTCTGAGGACCGACTGGTCCTTAAATCACAAGGGTACTTAACTAAAAGAAGGATGCAAAAGAATGTCTCAGGAAGAGCACAAGAAGGGGTCTGAACTTACTTTTGCTAAGCAGAGAAAATAAAAGTACATGTAGTACATGAGTCAGAGGTCACATCCTATTTTGTTCACAAACAGCAAGGGAGAGAACAGCATGCTGTCTTGAAAAGCCAGGTACGTGACACGCCACTGGTTACAGCAGTTCAGAAGGCTGACTGTAAATCAGAAATCTGCAGCAATGCCAGAGCTGCATTTTTTTTCCCCTCTCTCTCTTAATTCAGGAAAAGCAGCTCTGCTAAAACCACACCAAGCACTAGCATGTTCTCAAAGCTGCTTTCTGAGATTCCTCTGATCAAAAGCTATTCCTGGGTTCTGACATTTTTGCTCTGCTGTCTGTGGTATTTTCTCAAAAGCAGTTTTCTTTCACATTTAGTTTTGATCCTTTCTAGCCAGGAACAGACTGATTTTCCTCTTACACTTCCTAACAGCACAAACTCAGCACAGGTCTACAGGATAGTTATTTTGATAGATGCATTATTACAGATGTTTTCAAAATCTTCAATTGTCCCATTCTCTGGCTACCTGCTGAAAAAAATCAAACTAGTCTTGATCCAATATTCTTCCCATTGTTTGTATCTCTCCAGGACAAAACAAAGATCAAGAGTAGTAAATGCAGCACATATCAAACGATAATCTAAATAAAATCTAAAACTAGGTCACTGCAGAACATAGCAGCTACTTCTGTGAGGAATTCACCACACATAGACACCTTTCTAATAAGTAATTTTTTGCCCCTGTCTCCTTCTCATGTGAGGTAATGCTTTGGCAAAAAAGTGTAACACTGAACATTCCATTTTTATTCACTGGCTTATACTATAGCTTATCTGAAGACACTTAAGACTAAATCCTACTTACTTGCTTCAGTCATGTCCCATTGATTTCAAAGGGAAATCACCCAAAGACCTGTGAACGACACAGGCTTTATTGCTTTGCCGATCTATAAGATAGGACACTTACCAATTCTCTGAGGGATACTGCAAGAATAATCTGATTAATATATAGGTATTCGAAGACAAAGCATCAGAAAAAAATTACCAAAATATGGTATTATTGATCTTGTGAAAGATCTGAAGAACAGGAGCACTTTATGCAATCAGTATCCAATAGCAATTGTAAAAATAAAAGATAATTTCTCAATTATCCCAGCTCTCTAATCCATTAACTTTCATCTTTGTCAGCTGATCCACACTGGATTCAAAGCAAAAATTTCTGGTTTCTTTCTTGTGTGACATTTCTTTCATATTCACTCTTTCAAATACCTTCAAGCTTTTAATTCCTTCCTTGCTTTTAAGTCTGGCTCATCGTATTTCTACTTTTCCACTCTTTTCTCTTTTTTAGGTTCATATTTGTTCACTCATTTTTTCTGGATATTATATTTTTTGGCTGATCTGTTTTTATTTCTCAGTGAAATTTGTACCTTCAAACACTTATATTTTATTGATGTATTACTGCAAATCTATCCTGACATCAATCACTGTCTCTCTTTAGGTTGAAGTTTTATTATCTTGTTTGAGCCTGTTTCAGTTACTTTACCATGATAAAAAGAGTTTTTAAATTAATAATTTATATAAAGCAGATAAGCAACTACAACACAAAACAAGATGATGACTGTGAAGAACTAGTACCTAGAACAATGCCAAGAAATGTCAAGCCACATATTTTTAGGAAAAATACATACAGCTAATTATAATTTAAAGCACTGGCTGCACTTGATTCTTTCCTCAACAGCTTTTGAAGTTAAGGTGCTATGCAGGATCACTAACTACTAATGCCATACAATATGTGTTCTTATTTCTTCCAGGGTATTTTTTTGGCCATATGGTGTGCTGGAAGGAGAAAGATTAAACTTGTAAAAGACTGTCAGGTTTGCAAAGAGAACGAGCATTTGTCTACATATTCAGTCACATTAAAAACTATAAGTTCCACAGCTAATTTTAAATTAAAAAGTAAAATTATAACAGTCTAAAGGAAGGTTCCAAAAGCCTTACTGCCTATACTTAAATCCATTGACCAGTCAGATCGTCAACTGGCATTTGAGTTGTATGAAGAAATGTGTCACTTTTATATAATAATACAACATGGTCATCAGAATGCCTGTTTAAATTTTATTTTAAATTTCTGAGGAGAAGTTTCAAGAGTGCTCAAGCAGAACAGTCTTTCTGCAATCAGTAATAAACATGGATTTAAACTCTATCCACTGTATCTCTCATAAGGTCAAGGAAAGTGTTCTAATTGGGCCATGTTAAGATTAAATACTCAGTAATACATTCCCGGCAGTGGTCAGAATCAGATTCTCTTGAGAAAGAGAGGGAGGAAAGAAGGAAAAAAGGATAACTACTGTGGCTCACAATCGCAGCGAAAACCACAAGTAGGCTTCTTAATTTCTCCAAGCAGCATCTGCTTCTTCCTCTAAAAACAGTAGTTTATATTTCTTATAGGCATGAAAATATTCTACTATAAAAAGGTTCTCATAATTTGCACCTCTGGGAAAAGTCTCCACCTTTACCTAACCTTCTATGGAAATTAGTGCTACAAATTAAGACTGGGAATGCTTCTTTCATGAAGCACTAAACTTCGGTTTGTTTCACAAAAGCTGTTCCTATTTTCCCCCCAGATGTCTCTAGGATGAGCTATGCCAACTTTTTCAATATCTGCCCATCACAAACTGCTTCGCTTTCAGTTATCCATTTCCCACCAATCATTTTGTTTAACTGAATCTTTCTTGGTATGTCTTTTATAGTGGCTGAGTGAACCAAAAGATGCGTTCTGAACAGGGAATATCAGTACTTACAGAATAAGACACATTTTTATAGCTCAAATTTTTCTCAATACATTTTGGAATGCCCTGCTCAAAACTGTAATGGAAAAGAAGCTGACTGCCATTAACATACCATATTATTCTATTTTTTACTGAATTTACATAAGTCAGAACCTGATGACATTATTTATATATAAATATATTTGAGAATTCTTAGCCTTACATTATGAACCAAGAACTGCAATTTCCCAGTTGCATGCAAGGGGTTGTATAAAACAGAAAGAATGCCCAGAGTCAGATGGTTTCCTGTATTTTGCCTGACACCAGACTCACACACAATATTATCCTCTGTTAAAAGACTATGCACTCAGAGCTGAAACAGAAAACACCAGCTAGCTTTTGAAGCAGAAGAACTGTGTCAGAAAGGTGCTGAGAGACTAGTTCAGAACATGGCCAGGTTCAGATTTAAAAAAAATAAAAGTCAGACAAAAGGAGATAAATTTCAAGGCAGAAGTGGGACCCATGGACAGGGTCCTGGGGAGTGGAAAAACCAAAACCAAACAAAAACCAAAAACAATCAAACAACAACTGTACACCATGACTACTTTAGCACACTTCTGCATTTGAGCAAGGCTTAATATCCTGTTCTAAGAAAGCTGAAGACACATTTGCTTAGACTTGTGAGTTGAGAGCTGTGGTACACGGACTACAGTTTTGGGTGTCTGCAAAAGCCAACTAAAAAAAGCCACTCAATTGCTAGTAAGCCCATACATGCTATAGGTCCACAAATTCTGCATTAAACCAAAAAAACCTAGAACCAAAATACAAAAAAACAGTGAAACACACAAAAAAACCAACACAAAAAGAAGCACAAGAAGCAACAAACCCCCAGAAGTCTGCAAATAAGCAAAGATTAAAACCAATGGTTTAGATGACGCATAGTTAAGTACATTTATGGAACCAGATGGTCATGCTAGCAATAGGAAATGCATGTATTAAATGCTGAAATATCTAGGTAGTATCCATGTTCTGTGCATTTCTGCACATTAGGCAGAGTTTCTTCAAAACCAAATAAAACAAAATCATGTTTAAAAATAAATGTTAAATAAAATTTCACATGAATTATGAAATGCACCACAATAATTTCAGATGACTGAGAAAAGGAAGAGAAGTGTTACTAGTGAGCATTAACACAATCTTATATATATATCTGTTCATCTACATACCTCTTTCCCTGTCTCTCCATCTGTGTATGTGTGTGTGTATAACTAAAATTAACTAGATTTTGTACAACACTTCAAGGGAAGTTCCTCAAGAATCTATGTCTGCTCCTAAAATGCTCACAGCATATTACACTGCTAATAAGAAAGGCATACTTAGGTGTTGCAGGTGATGCAGATCTTCTGGACATGGTAGCAGGAGAATCAGACCTTCTTAGAGGAGATCCCATGCCAGATGATGAACCAGGTGTTGCAGGTCGCTTCTCTTTCTTTATCTTCTCAGTCTAGAAGCACAGTTCATTTTAGTTTCCATGATTTGGACCAACACATACAAAATCTATTTAATGGTCTTATTAATAAGGTGGCATATAAACAGATTTGTATAACATACATTTAAGGTAAAAGTTTTTCAAACATCAGTTCACAGCTGAGGTGCAATAATTTTTCATTTTACATGGACTCCCCCAGTGTTTTGCATGGACACCGTATACAAGTTGCAGGTAAGTAAAATTGCATCACACCCTCTCCAAGAGCTCTTGGAAAGGGTGGCAGCACTGGGTGGAGTTTTCAAAATCATCTATATGCTCCTGCAACACGTCTTGGACATGATCAATTGTGCACCCAGGCATCTTGCAGAAATACTGCTAGATGTGACACTGTGAATCACAACTAACAGAGACAGTACATACATCTTTAGCTCCCAGCTTTGGCCCTCTCACTTGCATCTAATTTAGATGGCATGAATCCCCCTACTATTACCTACCACAAGACACAGAACCTTATATGAATTTTACAGCCCTAGCATAGATGTTTTTTAAAATATGCCTTACATTGTATAGACTCAGTGAAGGTGAATGATGTACCTTTGCTTTTCTGGAAACTACAGTAGATCAATAATGAATCTTTTAAGCAAATGGCATTAAAAATGTCCACAGAAAGAGTTAAGCAATTAGTATAAAACAGAGGCATTACCACTTGGCAAGTTTCTGAAATACGTGATGCTTGCTAATTAACCAGTAAGACTGGTCATACTCAGTAGAGATCCTATTTGTCATCCCTGCTCCCAGAAGTTACAGGCAAGTCCAGAAATGCAGCTCAGTGCCAGAAAACTCAGCTCCTTGAAAATAAAGGCGTTGCTGTTCCAAATACCAGAACTCAACACTGATTTCCAGGAGGAGGAAGATATTAAAATGCTGCTAAACAGGAGCACAAAACCAAGGCTTTCTTACTCCTGTTTCTTACAAAAGGGTTAGCACTTCATTTCCATGAATGTAAAAGGAAAGATAACAACCAGAGACCACATGAGTTTACCCAGAAGTGAAATCAAAACTACTGCAAGCCCACCTGAGTAACTTCAGCTGCAGCCGCCCCTTTCATGGCATTGGAAGTGGAGGGTGAAGTTGCCTTCTTTCTGTCGGTGCTTCGGGTGGGGGAAGGCTTGTAGGGAGATTTAAGAGGACTAGCTGGTGCTACACGAGGACAGATATGGAATACTAAAGAGTTATAGTACAATAGCAAGAGCAAAAGGGAGCACAGACAGAGGAAGTAAAGGAGACGAGAAAACAGCATACTGTTATGTTATAATGGTCAAAGATAGTTTTCAAAGTTTTTTTAAAAGTGTTTCAAAAGACTGCATTATTCAACATGGTCCCACGTTTACTAAAAATGCCTTGACTTAAAGTAACATTGTATAGGATTTTTGTATATTTTTAAAATTATCTCTAAAATATAATTCTCTTACTTCTACAAATTTTGAACAACCTGGCTAGGACTGTGATTCCTTTCTCTTCTAAAAAATCCAGCTTCCTTTGCAGATGATAAAAAGCAATAAAACAATTCTAGCTGGGTGACTTTTGAACAACTACTGCCAAACAGTAAAGGTCACAGAAGTGTAGGGAATTTATTTTTTTAAGAGCCTAAACATGGCAAATACCTTAATTTCTTGTCAAAACAGTACTTAAAATAAACAAACCCTACAAGAAAAAAAACCACCCCAAACCTAAACTAAATGTTGCTGTAGGTATTTCAGTTATTGTTTTTTATGGTAAACATCAGTTTGAGTGTGACACATGCATTACAGCTTGCAGGGCAACTCTTCCTGGGTATTTTCTCTTTATTTGCAATATGAACAGGATCTTCTAAAACTCAGATATTTTACCTCTGGTTTTGTTCATACTGAAACTTTCACATACATATAAAACAATCAACAGAGTATATGCTTTATTAGTAAGACAGACACTAATAGTAATCATGTGACAGTGTGTTTCCAATCTTATTCAACTGAGGTCAAGAAGGATATTGACTTGGGAGAAGCAGTAATTATGCTAAAATGTAAAGGAATTAATATTTCCAATATTTATTTTTTTTAATTGGGTGCAGTCCTAAAAATCTCTTACAAAGCTTTTTTCATAAGAGATTTTAACTGGACCCATGTATTCTTTGACTGACTTTCCAGCAAGTTGGAAAAAGTTCACTGACTGTTAAGAAAATTGTTCTAAAACTTGAATACTGCTAAGTATTTTTACTTAGCTTTTTTATGCTAAGTATTTTTACTTCAAGTGTAAAAAAAAGTTAATTCTATGTGTCCAATAACAACTGTTTGCCCAAGTACCTCGACTGAGAGTGACAATAACGCATTGTCCGAGAGAAAGAGTCTTAAATTAAGGGTCCTTATAGCTAATCTTGTAGAAAATGTAGGAGCAAAACAATTTTGACACAAACAATGTGACGAGGCACAGTATAAACTCTTGAAAAAGAAGAGCCTTCTTTCTTCTTCAGGAAGATACTTCAAGAGAGAGAAGTACACAATGAATGGGAAATCCCTCCCTCAACCCTGTTGCTGGCAACTACTGACAAAACTGTTCATCGCCACTCTGAGTACTGATGCTGTTTGCTACCTGTGCTACAGCCTGATTGCCTTGGGAGGAAATGACAAGAGGATGCTGGTTCAGAGAGCTGTTCCCAGAACCAGTGCTTCTGTTTTCAGCTCAGGTAAAAAGCAGTTTGCAGGCCAAACTGTATCCTTGTCAGACAAGCCAGTGTGCTACTTAAAGATCCTGTACTGGAGAGAGAGATAAAGATGGGAGTTTTCAAACAAAATGAGTGGGGAAGGACAAAGGGAGTCCTTATTGATTTCTTAGGTATCAAATACAACATGGAAACCAACATCTGTAGGTGGCCCCAGGAATTCACCTCATAATTTTGATCAGGATATACTGATCTATCTTTGGGTTGGCTTTTGTTCAGTCTCAGCAGTAGCTGATCCCTGAGCAGTCAGTAAACTGGGAATTTTCTCATGGGCCAAGACTACATGACAGTATTTCTGCTTCCAACAGATGCTGCTTATAATGTAGAAGAAAGAGAAATAATTTTAGAGCCATTCAATATCAATGTCCCTTTGCACTGCCAAAGAAGTAACGCTTAAAGAGAAGTAGGCTTCCTCTGCAATTTGTTTTCAAATAGCTTCGTATTAAAAGCAAAGAGGTAGAACCTGAGCCTATTTCAGTCATGGTGTATGAAAATACTTACCATAAAGATGACCACTCTTTTACTGTCTAACTAGTGTTATCCTGAAAAAGTATTTCCTTTTACAGGCAGGCATGTGGGTGTGGGGTTTGAGGTATTTATTTTGGGGGTCTTTTTGGTTTTTTTAATAAAAGTAAAAACAGCTGTTAAACTTTCGTCCTTGTTTCTGCAAACATTACTGTTTGCCCATAAAGATATACCTGGTCATGCTCTGGAAGTCAGGCATTTACCTAAGTAAGTATTAGCCTGACTGGAAATGGTAGTTTTGTAGCTGTTTGCAAAATAAGGGGTTTAAGACTTCCATTTAAAGATTGGAACACTATCACGCCTTAAAAAGAACAATGATTTCTAGAACTGACACCTTCCTATCAGTGTCTGGATTTTTCCTCTAAGTAAATATAATTTTTTATGTGCATATACACGTACATAGCTACACAGATATATATATATATATATAAATACACATACAGCCAAACAGTTAAAGGCAAAAACTAATTTAACAGCAAAAAATTGGAACCCTGGTAAAAATAATTAAGGCTTAAATGGTGCACTGGGATTTTCGTTCTACATACTCTCTGGGTATGAAAGGAAATAACATTAATAGATAAAGCCTCTGAGAGGTGTCACACACTGGTCTAAAAAACTGTTTCTTAAATGAATATATTCAATTTTCCACTCACATAGGTTTTAGTGATTTTGATGAGTCAGTTTTTTGTCTGTTTTTAAAAAGAACATAGTTAAAAAAAAAAAAAAGAAAAGCCATCCCAAACAAGATAGACAAGATGATGTGCACTGCCACTGCTATCGAGAACAACTTAGCTCATTGTAGGTTCTGTACTATGATGTAAATTGTCATTTGGTTCATAGTACTCCATTTCTTTCAGCAACTAGTCAGATGCAACCAAACCCATACCTTAACAGTTTCAAAGTGAGTAATTCACATTTTTACCTGAATTATTGTACTCAGAAAGCATTAATGTACTTCTGCTTCTGGCTAAAGATGACTGTGTGGGAGTCAGCAGTCGAGAAACAATAAAGTTTTCCATTGGACTAAGATGCATGCGGTGAGCTGAAGGATGGGAGTAAATAAAATTTTAAATGCAAACAAATAAAACAATGTTACATTAAAACAACAGAAAAAATGATGAAATGATTAAATGAAGTAAAAAGAAATCTTTAAGTGTTTGAGATTTAACATATTTAAAGGTAACTTTAATTCTCTCTGAAAAAAACCCATTTCTAGTTTCTCCATCACTTTAAATTATTTTCCCACCTGTGCAATAAATATAGTAACGTTAAGACCATGTTGCATTTTGCTCTTACACAGACAGAGGTTCCAATCTGCAAAATGGTTGCTTTCATGACTCAGCATGAAAAAGGTTTCTCTTCTTCCCCAGTAGAAAAGGTCAAACATTTGGTGCAACAGCGCAGCTACTCAGTAATGTGCCAACCATTCTGGGACTGCATCTAAAATTTGCAGTCTCACCGAATTATGTAAGTCTTATTTATACAATAGGCCTGCATTCCTTACTCCTCCATAAATGTGTCAACCATATAAGACATATTTATAGATGTTCCTGTTACATGCATATGTATATAGCCACCTATCATAATAACCTCAGAGCTATTGATGAGTTTTCATTAAGCAATTCAGAAATGAAAGTACCTTTTCATTTTAGAAACAAGCCTCCATTGGCACTTATTTCACCCAATACACTTCTTTTTTCCTCCTTATTTTTTTGTTTGTTGTTATTTGTTTGTGGTTTTTTTTTTTTTTTTTTTTTTTTTTTTTTTTTTAAGAAAGGAAGTGAGGTTAAAAACAAAAAACAAACCCAGAAAACAAATGAAAAAAAAAAAATCCAGAGTTCACAGTGGGGTAAACCCTTCAGTTTCTCTGTAGTGTTTAGTAAGCACTAATCCCGCAAGATGATCATCTTTTGTGGAACCTCTCATGGATCAGATTTTCCAATCAAATTAAAGGCCTCTACAAGTCTGGTCACCAAATTGAAGTCTCCCAGGTGGCTCATTGGACATACTTCTGCCCATGGTACATTCCCTGTCTATTGCTGAGCCACATTCTTGGTTTGCTTGGTTTCCCCTGTTTGGCTAGAAGATCACAGTTACAGGGAACTGCTGCAGTCACAGCATACGCTTACAACCCTGTTTCCTGGAGTATCAAAAATTGAAAAAAAAAAAAAAATTAGTTAAAAAGCCTACAGCATTTGTTGCTGGACCAGGATCTCCAGCATGGCAGCACAGCCTTGGGACAGGCTGCAGAACCATTTTATTGTGTCAACTTATAACCCCTCAAATATTCAGACATAAGCGAGTTACATAGCTATATGGTCAGCAAGAAGAAGTGCTTTAAGCAGAAGGAGAGTTTATGCTGGCAGGAAACCAGCATATTCACTTGCCTCTGTCTGGGGAATGTGTTATGGCCGCTGTGGAGGAGGAGAGGCGCTTACTGATTGGCGATTCCATTTGCTTTGGCAGATTCATTGTAGAAGCTGAAAGTTTGTCACATGCTGCAGAGAGACGCATTGGAGATATTTGTATTCACATCACAGTATTGATAAATGCTCCAAATTAACCTCGCATTTGTACTTGTGGCCCTTGCCCCTGATCATAGCACTGAATGAAGCATGAGATAAGCTCTTTCTGACTGCTGGAGAATCAGCATTTTATAAAATGTAGGTTGGGATGCAACTTTTCTGCTTGTGAATTTCACATTCCAGTTTTACAACAGCTTATCTTTTATACTGCCACAGGAAAATAACTATGTACTGGAGCCGAACGAGTGAAGCCATTCTGATACAAGATATTAAATACCAGCACAAGCAGAAAGTTACTTAAAGAAAATAAACTGCACACATGACAACTCTGAACTCCTTGTCTCCATTCCCCCTCCCCTCTACTTCAGTCTAGAAGAGCTGGGGTGGACCTCAGGTATTACTCCAATACAAAACTGAGATAACCAACATTTGTGTATTTGCACAGTTAGAACTCACTGTTTTAATGACCGATGTGGCACCAGCCATTTGGCTTTCTCTTTTCGTGCTGGTACTACCCCAAGGGCTTTAACTGTTTGACAAACTCTGTTTGAGCACAATATGTTATTTCCTACCTAAGCATTCGACTGCTAATGTTCGACTGAACAACAGGCAAATGTAATTCAAGTATTACTACAGCGTACTAGTATATGATGATCACTGCATGATACCCAGAAGCTAAAAGCATAGATGCTGTGTCCCTTAAATTTGAATCTTACTTCTTTCAAAAACAAAAATATTTTCAGCTAGACACATATATGCGGCCCTAATTCTGCAGTGCCTAAGTTACTGAGTTGCCTATTACATCCATCGAAACATTGGCTCAGTGGGTTCTGCAAGATTTGCCTCCGTCTCGTAAACAATGCAATTCTCTAAGTTTGCTTTTTCAAAAAAGCTGGTATAATGCTGGTGTGCTGCAAAACATCAGCTGCAAATCCAAATCTCCTTCTACATGAGCACAATTAGTACAAAAATTTGAATCTGTCTGCATAGATACAATAGTTCTGAGAGATCATGGGCAGAACAACATTCACTATGCATTCTGCAGGAGTAATAGTCAAGCCTCACTCCTTTTGGGGGAGAGATGGAACCTTGCTCTTAAAAGCACAGCTAAGTACATTTGCAATCAAAATCAGAAATCCTATATGCAAGCCATTCTTCATTTCGGAGGACTGATCTACCTCAAAGTCTTTTTCTGGGAATTAATTAAAAAAAAAAACAACAAACAAAACAAAACAAACAAAAAAACCCCCACAACCAAACTAAACCAAACAACTGAACAATATACAAGATGAAAAACCACCATGATTGCTTAAACAAAGTCAATTACTGGAATTTGTTACAAATACCAGCTTGGCCAAAATCTGCTTCAAGGAGACTGAAAACATGGCTGTTTAAATCAAACTTGCTTGCTCTTAACATACTGCAAAAAAAAAGCCCTTGAGGTGGAAAAGGAAGACTGTTGTGATGAAACATGGTTTGGGTAACACATTTGCTCTTACTGTGCAACTGAATTTTTTTTTCAACAGCACCTGCACCTGTGCATGTCCATTAAAGCTGTCAAATAGATGTGTAATTATATTTACACACACACAAACACAGAGCACCCACAGAATTAACAGGAATGAAAATCTGAGCAGTAGAAGTTTACAGCTAGTGAGAAAACCATGAAATGCCTCTACAGTGCTGGAATGTGAGGCATGCACTGCTCCACCATGGCAAAATTAAAAGGAAATTAAAAAGACGTTTGGTCTACAACAGCAAGGGTAATGCCGTAGAGTAGCGGACTGAAATAATAAGAAAACAGTGGTTAGGAAAGACAAGATCAGTGGATGGATTACAGCGATTAGAACAGTTATAAACAAGACACGATGGTATTGAGATTCTCTGAAATACCATTGAGGGAATCAGCAGGAGCAGTAGAGGTCACAGGGTCTGGAGGAAGGGTGTTGGCAGCTAAACCTAGAACAGGGGGTGGGGTATTTTCTGATTCACCTACACAGCAGAGAAATCAGAGCAAAAAGAGGTGAAAGAAATTATTGAATAAATTGGGGGAGCTGGAATTAAGCATAAACTGCATCACAAAAACAAACTGGTTTCCTTCTCAAAGTATAAAAGACTTGTTTTATTACCATATATAATTTCCTGGCTTTTTTGATGGCATACTGTGAAAACTATGATGTGAAATTCAGTTTACCATTTAAGTATATTTACACACCATTTAAATATATGTCATATTTCATCATTACCTAAACATGTAAATTTTTTCCCCATAACATCAGTTTATTCAAACCTGACAAATTTAAATAAACTATATGATTTAAACAAAAAAAATGCATCTTTTTGAAATATAAAAGCAGTACATGATTGATTATGTAGTAAAAAGAATTTGTTTGGAAGCCAAATCAAAAAGAGCAGCAACAAAAAGTATGGGGGGGGGGAAAACACTAAACTATTTTAAACTGCACATGATGCGCAGTCATCTAGAATTTCCTGTCGGGCTTTTAGAAGTACCAAACAAAAAGAAGATCATCTTTTGCAAGGCTCAGTCAACACTCAGTCCTCTGGTGAATATTATATTTGCTAACTGGGTATGGGGGAAGACAATGCGGGAGAAGAGAATAAGGGAGAGAGCATAAATTTTAATTGTAGCATTTAGCATCCTCCAAACAGATTCTAGTTACTCTATCAAAATGAACAGCATTCCTAAAGTTAGGAGTCACCCTTTTCCCCAGAAAGTATTAGGGAGAGGAAACATTAACAAGCAATTACAAAGCATTTATTCACGCCCCAGGGCAGTAGCCCCTACAATACCACCCTAACTATAAAATGCATCATCCTTACTATCTCCACAAGCTCACGCATTTTGCACTTCGAGATCTGCAATGCAGGCAGCCTGTTTCACTTACCATCTCTCCCTCCTGAGCCTGCAGCCAGTGCTCCTCCCCACGACCATCGCTTTTGCTTCTGTTCCAGCTGCTGGCTGCGTTCAAGGGACCGACGCATCATGGCTTCTAAACGTTCCTGGTTATAATGGTGCAAAACCAGAAACCAAATCTGAATCAGTTCTTTGAGGGCTTTTTTTTCCTCCACCTGAAACCATACTAAAAATACACAGTTCCCCTGTTGCTCCACACATGATGATTACAGAAACTTGCTTGCAATATAAGAAAAAGGACTGAATAAAGAAGGTACCAGCATGCTACCTACCTCCAGATATGTGTATCCTTTGTCTGCAAGCCACTGAGGTCACTACAGAGGCCTAAGTAAATAACACAGGTTGCATCACTGCCTAGCATCTGCTCCTGCTGGTGAGGCTGCTGCTGTGCTCCGGACTTAATTTGTATAAGAATAATGCTCGACAAGCATTAACTCCTTCTTGTCTATGCAGACCTTAGGAATTTTTTCCCATCCCTTCCTGAGCACAGCTAGATTGCTGCAATGCCAGTGGCTCCTCCTAGCCACGCAGATAAATGATAACTTCAAACCCAAAGTAGGTTACTTTGCAAGGATGCCTAATTTATTTATTTATTTTTACAAAAAGTCTCCTTTCTTCTTACTACATTCTTTACAGTCAAGGCATGTAAGAGCTTCTGATTTATTTTATTCTCCCCTAGTGTATTTATTCGTACACGCCTAGATTGTGTTGTTCCAAAATTTACCTTTTTTCCTGCTCCACAACCATGTTCTTCTCCATGGCTTGATGAGGTAGGATTTTCAGATGGGGAAGAAGACGATTTCTTTCCCTCCCCAAATCCTGCTTTTAACTACCTTTAACTTACAGCTACACAGTTGCCTTGCTTCCTTCTCCACCACCTCCTAACTCTCACTCAAAGACCTCCATGCAAGTTTTGTTCCTGCTTTCCTCTTCTGCTAGTTACTCAGTGTTTTTTTGCTGTGGTGCTGATCTCTGCACCTTTTCCTTCTTTCAAGTTGATAAAACCTGGCTCTCCCCTACCCACCATTCCATCACTTACCAGCCTACTCCTTTCCTTCTCTCAGCACCTCATTCACATCTGGCAACCTCTTCACCTTCACATTTCAGCAGCCCTACCCCTACCATTAAAGATGAGTCTATTCTTGCTGCCTCTAACTCCTGCCCCAATGGTTTTTAACCCTTTGATCCTATTAGTATTTTTGATCCTATTACTTACTACCTTTGCTAAGCTCTTCTAGTATAAAACTCCTACTCTATCTACTTCAAACTGTTGATCCTGCAGGCTTCTGTGACTACATCATATACCCTTCAATTTTTATCAATCCCCTGCTTTGTCTCCAGTATCTTTTGGTAGCTCAGATCAATTGTGTGGAAAACCTCTCCTGCATCTCTTGGCCACATTACTTTCTCTCACCAATTCATGACTTTGGTTTAGGTTTACTATTCTCCTTCCCTGAGAAGTTTTACCTCAAAATTTCAGTCTTTGTTCAAGCATGTCTCATTCAGTCTCTGTACTGATGTTGAACCTGTTGTCTCTAATGGAGCAACTTCAGAAGATCAGACCCTAACATCAGGCACCCTCAGTAACTACCATGGCTGGAACTTTTATTCATATACCTGTAAACTTTGTGTTACCTTTCCTGGGGCTCTGGCTATGGTCAATGGCTTTCTACAGCACGAGATGCCCTCTCATCATCTTCTGATTATCTGCAATATATTTTTGTCAATTCAACATCTTTGAAGAACCTCTTCTACTTCCGTGATTTCCAGTAATTTGTTTCTGGCCTTATTTTTTCTACCTCATCCAACCCTACTACCAGTTATCCATCCATTTCAACAGCAAGCTGCTACCTTTTGCCTTGAAGCTCTCTTCTCTTAATTTTACTACAAATAACTTCTACCACAAAGAATTCCACCATACTACCCTCTATAGAAAGCATGAAAAACGGCAATTCTCGCATACCCTATCATTCTTAGCTCTCCTGTCTCTGTTACCTTTGAGCCAGGTGACCCAACCTGCTCTTACAATTTCTCCTGCCATCTCCAGAAAGAAGACCTTTCAATCATGTGTTGTGAACTCTCAGTTTAGTTTTGTCTCCCTTCTATGTCTTTAGCTCACATTCTACCAGGTAACATCACTGGACAGAGCCTTGGGTGGCATGGTTTAGTGGGAGGTGTCCCTGTCCATGGCAGGGGGGTTGGAACTAAATGATCTTAAGGTCCTTTCCAACCCTAATTATTCTATGATTCTAAGACCACTTGAAAGCACACAGCTGCTTCCCCACCCTTACTCCCCTTTTTCCCCCACCCCCTTCTGTCTGGTCAGTGTCATCAGTATCCAGGCACACAAATGTGCACTCTGCCTCCTTTCATCCTCCTTTTTCTCCTACAGAGCAAATACATGAAGGAGTACAAAGCACAAGCACAGCCTCTTCTGAAGAAGCACAGAAAACCCCCACAGCAGTTTTGAACACTCTATCACTTCTGTCCATGCCTTGGGTATGACAAGAAAGCAATCTTCCAGTCTCTGGAATCTGCAGTCACTCCCCTCTGATTTAGTTTGCTACAGTCTTTCCTTCTTCTTTTACTACTTGAGGATGCAATTTTCACATTTAAAACCTGTATGTGCAGGCTTTTTGCTTTTAAATTCCCACCTTCCAACATTAATGTAATTCTGATTGAGTCCCTTTTCTGTACTCAACTCTTTCCAAACCTCAACTATTTCATCACCAGTTTTTCTCTGCAGACTGCTTCATCACTTTCTTCTACTATGCATCTTGCCCCAATATACCTTTCTACCCACACTCTTTTCAAAGGAAAAATCACCCTCCCATTTCCCTCATTAAAGTACACACTTATACAGAATCTTTCTTTCCATATCTATACGAATATCGTTATACATTAATCAAAAAAGATGAAAGCAGTCAAGTTTCAACCATCCAGGCGAGTTACATTTGAGTTGTTTTTTTTAATGCTGCTTGCAGCAAGGACCAGCAATATTCTGTAGTTTGCAAACCACAGAATACACTTATACCACCTACTATGAAAGTGCTGGTTTTAAGAATAAAATGCATGATGAAATAGATTAAGGAAATTAAACTATTTTTCATGCATATTTGAAAGCCCATGCTACCTACAATCTGAGGTTGAAATCTTCAGTTACATGATGTGGAGAGGATCATTCGTTTTCATTTTCAAAGAGCCTTTCATTAAAGCACTACAGGACATAATTATTAAACGCCATTAAACCCTGCAGATATGGCTGAGATAAAGAACAATATAAAGGCCATCTTTCACAAAGAAAGGATAGGTATTTAAAAAGCATTTTAAGTTAGCACAAAACTAAAAAGCCAAAGAAAACAATAAGACACATGGAAGCACAGCATAAACAACTCATACATGAATAATTAGGCCCGTGATGAAAATTGGACAAGACAAAGGATTCCTTCATCAGCAAACCCTTCCTGTCTATGTTATAAACTAAGTACTTTCTTCAAAGCATAACAAACTATGCATATGACCCTCATTTGGGATTGACAGCTATAGACAGAACAAATAATCTCTACACTAAATAGGAAGCTTCTGCAAAAAACTTTAACGTACAAGCTTTGCACATAGGTTAAATTAAAAATTAGTTAAACCATAAAGAGAGAGCCATCTACTGCTAGTACCTAAAATATACATGTTACTTTCCAAAATCCATAGTTACTCATCCAGGTTTTCCTCAGACTAAGCAACAGAACAAAAATTTCCACTGTTTGAATTAAAAGCAAAGAAACAACAACCAACCACCCCCAACAAACACAAAACCCAGTAGTGAAGATACCAGTAATTTGGCTGAAGTACTTTCCTTTTTTCTATGTAAAATACAATGCAGGTGTGAAAACAAGTCAAAAATTAATTTTACAAGTACTATGACTTAAAATAATTTGTGCAAACAATTATAAACCAATCTACCTTATACCTTAAATACAAACATCCTTTCCTCTTCACTTTAGATACTCATCAGCACTGTATGCAAGTAGCTCACTGTTGGCTAATATTATCCATTGGCTCTTCCACGTAGCAACAAAAGAGCTCTGCTATGTTCTATTTAAAGAACACATTGAAAAACAATATAGAATTTTAAATTTAACTACCCTTCTGAATAGAATTTCTGCTCTCAACCAATTATAATTACAGAGGTGTATTAAGCATGTGTGCAAATAACAACATAGGACAATGAATATATCATATATAAAGGTATGTGGGGAGCCGCAGCAGCAAGTAATGGTGGGGGGAGCAGAGGACCATCAGTGCTGTAATGAGGACTAAACTCCTCACATCCACTGCACTGAGAGACCTCTTGCACAGAAACCTCAGTTTGAAGCAAAATTTCTGTGCAACTGAATTCCACTCAGTATATGAGTTGTCAAAATAGGTTTGGAAAGCAATCACTAGTTCCATATATTATAATTCAAAGTTAATTATCTTTTGAACCATAGTAAGTAATTAATGCTATAACATCTTGGGAGTTTTTAACTCTCTTGTGTTTAAGTGCACACTCTTTACAAATGCAACAAACAGTGCATGTGCATCAAAACAATCTTTCCAGGAAGCCAGTGTACTGGCTTACTGGCCAGGGCACCACTACTCCCCCTTTTCCTCACCACCACCTCACCCCCGCCTTCAGGTGTGGGAAATACAGGTTCAAAGCTCTTCCAGTAAAGGTCTCAAATGTCCAGAATGACTCATGAGCAGTGAGTAACTTGCAATGCTCAGGGAGCTGCAACTTTATCACCGTCCTTTCTCAGATCTCAAGTACTACTATGCGTACAGGATTTGAGGGGCTCATCGGAAGACCTGAGGGTGAGAGGAGGGGTGAAGGGGGAGGACTTGACAGATCCATTAGTAGAACTCAAGTGGAATTCGAGAAATGAGGAAATTACAAGTAATCACAAAAGGAAGAAGTGAAGCCAGGAGGTGGTGATGTCTCCTGTTCCCAGTTTCCTTCTTCCCTCATCTTCCCCTGTTCTACAGATTATTTCTCTGTGTACCCTCCCCTCCTTCAGAGACCCCTGGATTTTATTTCACAACAGGTCTAATCCATCCCCAAACAAACAAGCATTCTCTCCTGTCCCCCTGCTCACATAACCTTCTGTCAGGTTCTTAGGTGGAAAGAGAAGGAGGAAAGAGAAGGGAAAGAAGCCAGGCCAGGGCTGCCTTGGTTCCCAACATAAACTGCTTTGGACAGTTTAAGCTTGAAGGACTAGCTCAGTAAGTAGAGCTAGGAGTTGTATTCATATTACAACCAAACACTTGGAGGCAGCACTTCTCTCGCCATTAGAGAAGTCTCCCATGACATGTACAGAGTTTTGGGGAGCTATAACAGGTTTGCTGATTCTTGGGAGAAACATCATGGTGTGATCAGCCCCCTAAATCCATCTCTGGGCAAGTGCAGGAGGCCACTACAGGAGGTGGGGTCCTCACTGAACAGAATCTTTGGGCCTAACCTGGCACAGACTCCCATGTCTGACAACCCTGCTTTTATTTCTCCAGGACAGGCAAACCATGTATGCAGGAAAAGCAGGCAGTTGCTCACTCTTCCTACATCTCTCCCCATCCCTGCTTGCTCTGACGCAAATTTTGAGGACAGTGGTTTTGAACTTGCTATTTCCCTTACAACCTCGATAAAGGGGATTGCTCTTGCCTAGCTGCAAAAGGTTATGACAGCAGGAAATATTGGGGAAGTAGCACAATAGATGTTACCACAGAAGGAGACACCTACCCTTTGTTTCTGGTTTTGCCATTTTTCTGACCAAAATTTGAAACAAACCATATGACAAAATATTTAAAAATGCATTCTCAGCTATTATGCAGAAGCCACAATTGGTATGTTAGAGTTGAAAGACGAACGGCAGGATATAATCTCATCAGGTTAAAGTGAAAAATCAATTAAAAAAAAAAAAAAATCAATGGAGAGCAGTATGTTATTTTGATCTCTTGCAGAAGAGTTTTACATCTTTTGCAAAGATATTTTGGTCAAAAGATGGAGGGGCACACATAAAGGAAGAGTAAGAACTGCAAATTTCTAGAGGCTTTTTATCTAGAAACTAGAGAAATATCTGTTGGCTCTTCTCTTTACACCACAGCCCTCTTTTCCAAGAAACATTAATTCTTTATCAGTTGCAGTAACAGTGCTAGCGTTTTCTACAGAATGTCATGTGGACAGACACACACACACTGTATTCAGAGATCTGCATCAGAAATTGGACTCACTGGAGCAAAAAAGAACCTTAAATGATCTCAGCAGGGAGAGTAGAAGAAGGGAACAAAGATGCTTCAAAAGATATATGCGTAATTCTGTTCTGTGCTAGAATTTTAAGCCTAAATTCTTCACTGCTTGAAATAAGAATTTCTAATTTTATGTCACTGAGGAAAAACAAAATAAGACATTTTCATAAACATTATTTCAGTTTCAGGGACAGTAAACAAAACACTAAGAAAAATCTTTCCCTTTTACGGAAACACTCATCTTTAAAAACTACCTTCTGGAAAGCTGGTGCTTTATCATCTGACAGAGTCCCAGATATGTTAGCAAAAATACATGACTATTGTGTGAGATCAGACAAAAATAAAGAGACAAAAAAACCCCTCTGGAAAGTGTTTGTGATGTACAAGCAGTAGTAAAGTACTTCTAGCTGGGGTGACGTGCGCTTGAGGTTCCCAAAGTAATGCCCACATGCCTCTGGGCCAATAAATAAATGAAAATCAACATTTAATGCATGTCAATATTCAGCCATGCCTAATACTACCATATAGAGTTGCTCTGCCATACATCTCCCAATGGACCTTACCTCCTCCTCTTTAAGCTTTTGTCTCCTTTTTTCTTCAACAGCTGCTCTCTTCTGCTCCTCCCTCTGCCTCTGCTCCTCCAATCTTTTCCATCGCTCTTCCATTTGCTTTTCATATTGAAGTTTTGCTCTTCTCTCCTTCTCCAGTATCTGCTGTTCCCTAGCAGCTTAGGCAGAGAAAAATGTGCATTTCACTTTCTGCAAATTTCCTCCTGCTTTAAAATTATTTTATGACATAACACAACAATGTAAACAACAAATGCAAGTACACGTGGTTTTAGTCCACTATCGTCAAAATACAGTACACAGAAGTGCTGGAATGATTAGTAAATCTAAGTGATTTGTTCAGTAAATAAACTGGGAAGACTTCAGAACACAAAGTGAGTTTGTGCCCCTTACCTATATAAAAACAGCGTACAGAATAATTAACAACTAGGTTTTGGTTATGTTTCAAATCCCTCTGTAGCTTAAAGCTAAATTCTTTTTTCAAACATAACACATGTTCCCAGTAGGCTTTAAAGCGAATCAGTTAAACATGTTGAAGAAAAAGCCCTCGGAATTTCTTTAAAACTGTGCTTCCCTTTACGGGGCTGCCTTCAAAATAAACACATGAAAACAACATATGTTAAATTTCCTACAAAGCTTAGAAAATCCACCATTCTGTCTCTGTCTGTAATTTGGTGCTACATAGTTATTCACTTCTGCCTGTTTGCAGGAAAAAAAATTACTTCTGTTATTGAGGGTTTGCCCCGTCGTTTATTCCAACTGGTGGAGTCATAATCTTCTTCTTGAGACATTAGCTTGTTGTTACAGAAATTCAGACTGTAACATTACATACAGGACTGTTGCTTCAGGTTTGCACAGGAAAAGTAGTAGCAGAAGTTAACGTGACAAATCAAGAGAAAAAATCCACTTCTCATGCAAGTGTATTCCATTAAAAGGCAGGGAAGAAGAGTTCAGTAAGCATGCCTAAAAACACGAAAGCCTGTAATGTCACATGTACAGCCAGAATTAGAAGTGGAATATTCTTACTGTTGCCAGGCTAAGAACTTGGGAACGTTCTTAGGAAGGGAAAGCCAGAATTAACAGTGTTTATACAAGAGCTAGTCCTTCATCCTGCACACCTATTCAGTCTCAGTCTGCTCCTTCAGCCTCTGTTTCCCTGTACAGCAAATTTTCTTCCTTCTACTTCTCTCTCAGTATCTTTCCATCCCGTCCTAGGCTCTTGCCCAGCCATCTGAATTCCCTCTGCTCACATCACAGCCTTTTTCCACTCAGCTCCTGCCCTTGGGCTCTTTAACCACAGCTGTGACCTTCAGTCCCTCTTAGCCCCACTTCACCCTCAAAATCCTTGGTTTAAAGCTAGAGTGCCTCCAACACCAGATCCTTTTCCAAAAGTTGCTGGATCCTCCTAAAATACATCTTCCTCGCATTCAACCTGCTTTATAGAACACTTTCTACCTTATTCTTGTTAGAAATACAGTTGTTTATATTGTCTTTCCCTTTTGTCTTATAAGAATTCCCTATTCCTCCCTGCCCCAGGACAGGGCAGCATGAGAGGGGTGTCAGGGCTGCAGGCAAGCCTGGATTTGTAGGTATGAAAAAATCACACTTGTCAACAGGTAAAGAGTTACATCAGAGATGGTGGAGGACAAGTGACCAGTCACTAAGTGTTAACAACTACCAGCCACATCAGGTAGAGCACATGAAAACAGCATGCTGGAGTTGATAAAACCCAAAAATAAAGTCAGGTGTCCAGAGATTTGTGCTAAGATTACCTTCTGAGTAAGTAGGTGAAATCTGGAAGCGATTCTGGACAGAGAAGGAAACCATTCTGTCATCATGGACATACATACAATTCTTGTTCCTTAATTTAGGGATACTAAACCACTGAGTAATGAATTTTGGCTTTGGTGAAAAGGTTATATTGCTGCAAAGTACCTGCTGGCTGCATAAAGATCTGTTCTGCTTTTTTTCTGAACTTCTAAAAGAAAGGTGCCACAGACAAATCTTGCCCAAATCCCACAACTTCTAGAAATGGTTGCAACTCTAAAATTTCCAGAAGGCACATACGATGTCTGTAGAGAAAAAGGGCAGCCAACACCTTCCAAATCCTTTGAGCCAACCACTCCCAGATTCTCCAGCTTTCAGTTTCCCCTCTCATTTTTTCTTCTGTTTTTTTAATCCAAACCCTTTCCAATCTACTCATCATGTCACTTTCTTGGGAACCAGCAAAGAAGGGTTAATCAAGAGTACAGAAGAGAGAGTTTGGACTGAGTATGCCTGGAAGAGAGGTAAGCTACAACTCAGGCTGGTCCACGTCCCGTGTAGACAGAACTTCTGGACAGATGAAGTACCAAACACCAGCAGTTTTTCACATGCATTACCAAAAGGAATCTTGCTTACCAAGCCCACAGGTACTAAAAAATGTCTTGTCACTGGTCTCAAGCCTCATGTTTTGTCAAGGAACAGTCAACAGTGTGTTTGGTTATTTACTGCAAGAAACTCAGTATTTTCCTATGATTCTTTCCACAGGTGTCCATGCTGGCTTTTAGTTGGCATTTTCTCCAAATATATGCCTAGCGTGAATTTTACAAAATCATAAAACACTGACAGTTCCTTCTGAAATGTATTGTCAGGTGACATCAAGGACAGTGCTACTGGCGTTTCTTGTTATTACCATGAGGAAAAGTGAAGGTAGCTGTTCAACATTTTTAAAATACATATATATGAAAAGTCCAAAACAATGTTGAACAGTTAATTTCATTCATATATATATGAAGTCTTCTTGACTTTGAATTTTGTAGTGTGATTCCAATGTGAGGCTGGAAAACATTCCTGAAATACTATCTGTGTGTGACTCACTTGCCATGGCTTTC